>JANHFL010008562.1:258687-273513 GCA_032468155.1 Oxyrhabdium leporinum
AAGAAGAAGAAGAAGAAGAAGAAGAAGAAGAAGAAGAAGAAGAAGAAGAAGAAGAAGAAGAAGAAGAAGAAGAAAGCTGTTTGACAGTTAACCAGTGGAACAGTGCTTTCAGAAGTTATAGGGGTTTCATCACTGGAGATTTTTAAGAAAAGACTGGACAGTCTATCTGAAATGGTATAGTGTCTCCTGTTTGAGCAGGGGGTTGGACTAGAAGACCTTCAAGGTACCTCTCAGCTCTATTCTGATTGAGGAGGATGGGGAGGAGCCCAACCCATATGTTGGACCATGGAACAAATTTTTAAAAGGGATTCCTTCTACAAGCATGTCTGGCAATTTCAGTTTATAGTTTTAAAAATCAATAAATTGAAAACATAATCCAGACATTATGGAGATAATAAGAATAGAAGCAGTGGTGGTTTTCAAATAATCTTACCACTGGTACCACTGAAAATGTGAGGGCGCATGCATGTGTGCTCGTGGCTTCCATGCACATGGCTTCCGTACATGTGCATGGTTTTTCCATGCAGTGAGGCTTCTGCATATGGGCACGGCTTTCACTGCAAAGCGAAGCTCGATCGAGCAGCCTTTTGGAGCCTGCTCCAATCCATCTTTTCTCTTCGGGGCAGTGGCTGCTTCTCTCCACTGCTGCTCTTGCTGGGAGAATGTCTTGTGCAATTTAGCAGCTGTGAGCTGCTGCTTTCCTCTAAGTCCCATCCAGAAAGTGCTGTGGAACAGAGAAGCAGCATTGTTCAATGCTGTTTCTCTCAGCCTCAGCACTTTCCGGATGGGACTTAGAAGACCCAAAGTGGTGGCTCACGGCTGCTAAATTGCACAAGATGCTTTCTCAGCAAGAGCAGCAGCAGAGAGAAGCAGCTGCCGACCTAGAAAGCACATGGAGTGTCTCCACGAGCAACCAAGTCTCAGCAAGGGACAGAAGTGGCTGCAAGATCTCCGCTGCAGCTCTTTCTGGATAGATCTTCTTAAAGATTAGAAGAACTGTCCGGTCTGTTCCCAAACCACTTTGGCCCTCCTGCACCCCCCCCGGGACCCTTTGGCCTAGCATGGTAGGCCACAGGCTGAATTAATTGCTTCAGCTCAGGGGGCCATAGTTTGAGGTCAGAGGGGGTGGTGGGCAGTGAGGAGTGGGGGAAGGCTTTAGGAAAAGGCCAGAGCCGGGGAATGGCACTTCCACCAATCCAGCCTAGATGAACGGTAAGTGGGTAGATGCTCCGGGGAAAGGCCAGAGCTGGGGAATGGCACGTCCCTGGGCCCCGTCCCAAGGCGAAGGGCAAATGGGTGGCATGCTTACCTTTGGTGAGCAGAGCGGGTGAGGCGTGGAGCCGAGGCGCAGAGATTAGCTGGGCCACGTGGCAAAGGTGAGATATATAGGGCAGGGTGGGGCAGGGTGGGGCAAGCAAGAGGGCGGGGTGAGCTGGCAAGCAAGCGAGCGGGCTGGCAGAACCAGCCAAAGGTGGTATTTGCTGGTTCTCTGAACAATTCAAAATTTCTGCCAGTATGCTTGAACCAGTCTGAACTGGCTAGATTTCACCTCTGATTCTGCTGTGGGATGTCTCTATTCAGTCCTGTAAAACTCCACTGAGCCTTCAACAAGGCCAGGCCTTGAAAAAACTCACTTAAGTTGGCTAATAACAGAGTTCATCTACAGCCCGGGGTATCAGGAGGAAAAGGGGCGGGGCTGTCAAAAAAAAAGTCAAGTTGATGTCTGTTCCTTTTTATGTACGTTACACATGTACCTCCATCACTTTTACTAGCCCTGAACACCTCAACTTTCTCAAGTTTGCCTGTTGTGGGAGGCAAGACCAAAAGACATAAACTTTGACTGGTGTGATGGCTTATCTTTTTGATTGGATATTATCATTTGATTATTACAGGATTGCCTACCTGACCTAAAGTTAAGCAACTTTAAGAACCCATTCCTAAATCACTATTCAAAAACTTGGATTATTAACTACAGTTTGTCACACAGCCAGATGTTGAGACAGGATTTTTGTCCACCTATCAAGTCCTTCCAACTGTGCTACCCCACTCACTCATACACACAAGTAAATGTGGTTTAGTGAGCTTATTAATGTTCCTCAGCAATTCCCTTCACCAAGACTCAGATCTGTCCCAATTAAGTCCAGCCACATGCAGGCCAAGATTAGTCCACAAAGCAATGGCCCAATAGTCCATAAAGCAATTGAAAGTTGCTCAAATAAATCCACCCAAAAAACTTAAATCCACCAGGAAAAACTTAAATCCACACATGAGAGCTCACTTGGCAAGAAAAATTCAGAATCCCCAAGGCATAATTCCAAACACAGTGTCAATCCAGAGTGAAGTAGGAATCACAACAATCAAACAAATAGCTAGAAAACCAATACATTGTTCCAGCAACGCCTCCCTCTGTCTGCTGTCATAAATAGGCAGCTTTCCAATGCATCCCATCAAGATGGGTGGGGCCTTCTCCTCATGAGCAGTCTGGCTGACCTCCATTGTTCCTGTCTTTTCTCTGCCCTGCGTGTTTTTGAATCAGGAGCAGAATGCAGTTGTTCCTCCTCTTCGCTAGCTGTCTGCCACTGCAAGCTTTCCCCAGCTGAAGCCTCCTCCAATTCTCTTTTGGTTGGCCATTCAGAGCCATTAATCAACTCAATTCCTGATGTGCCAGGAATGGGCTCATCCTCCCTTGACTTCTGAGAAGGAATCTGGGGAGTCGTCCAAGGGAGACATCACACCAATGGACCTGAGGTAGGCAGATATGGATGTTTGATGGTCTTAAAAGATATCTTCGCAGGATGTAAGCTGTTCCAAGAAAAGCTGCCTTCTGCAATTGACTCATGGTGAATTTGTCAATGCTGATGGTATTCAAGTAGTGCTCCAGTTGTTTAGGGATTACACCCAAGGTGCCTATTATTATTGGTACTACCTTTATTTTTTTTGCCACAATTGTTCTATTTTTATTTTCAGGTCTTTGTATTTTGTTATCTTCTCCAGTTTTTTTCTCTTCTACTCTGCTGTCTTCAAGTACTACCATGTCCACTATCCAGACATTTTATTATTATTGTTGTTATTGTTATTGATGTTTGTTACATTTATATGCCACCCATCTCCCGATAAGGCAACTCTTACAGGTAATAAGTTTAACATATTTATAGATAACACATTAACTGAATATAATAGAAATATTGCAGAAAATGGAGATAGCTTAGTTTCTCATTTTCGGCAATAGTTCCAGCCAAATGGTTGGCTGAGGAAACAATGGGCTACTAAGTGGCTGTGATGGTGCGGAACCTGGAACAATATTGGATTTTATAGAACTCTATTGCCTTTCTTTCATTTTGCTCTCTTAGCTCCTTGGCTCTTGTGTGCGAATCAAGTTGAAAGCAATTAGTAATCAGCAAATTGACCTTTACCATCAATCCAGGCATAAGGAGGACACTGATCTGGATCTTTGTTTATTGAGAGAGTGGTGGGAGAGAGGCAGAGAGAGAAACTATGTTCAAATAAGCAATTAATTTACTATTTTTTCCCCAGGAAATGAGATAAAAGACATATGATACAAAGTTCAATATTCTCTCTGGAATTCAACCCTGAAACTTTGAATTATCCTCGTACCCAGAATACAGTAGATGGTACCATAGTTCAATTCAAGTGGGCAGATCAGCATTTAAACATGCAGTATTTGATTTTTTGCGGTATCCTGTGAATCAGAACTTTGATGGGAACAATTATTTCACTTTTCCCACTGAAAACTAGAACCTTTAATAATTGTAAGGCATTTAAGGTATGAATAGGCAATATTAATTTGACCCTTTGCTGTTTCATCTCTTTTAAAGCAGTCAACATAATATGCATGTAGGCAGATAACAACTCACACAGAAAGCATGCAAAATTACTGCTCCATGCCGCCGATCTTCATTTGTAAAGATGTCATTAGGGAATTCACGGAGAGCTGAGAAGGAAAAAGAAAAGAAAATCAAAACATTGGAAATAGTTGAATTGTAGTAAAGATATATTAATTAAACAAGGAAAGTAGTTTTATAGACTGACGATCCTTGTATATTCCTATATTATGGAAACTGTACTACATTGCATGTTATTATCAAGCTACTTCATTTTACATCTTAATTGAAATGAAATTTGGTGTTATAATAACCAGGCTTGAAAGATCTATCAAATTCTTAAAACAATCAAATTATACTTACAATAGTGGTCATAATTTAGAAGCACTTTTAAAAACCTGAGAGTTTTATCATCTCTACAGTTCAGATTTGTTGCTAATTTTAGCAGTTTGGAACAATTCCCAAATAGGTGGATTTACTTATTTCAAAATCTGTACTAACAGAGGATATATTAAGTGGGAAACAGTGATGGCAATTGTAAAGTGAATGGGGCTAAATTTATTATTTTCTCACTATCACCGCATACAGTGCTAATTGTGGGGAAAATAATAGAATAGTATGCTTTATTGCCCAAGTGTAAAAACACACAAGGAATTTGTCTCTGATGCAAACGTTCTCAGTGTATATGCAAAGCAACAGAGTAACAATCATAATAATATCAATAAGAGGGGATAATAAAGAAGATGGGAAGGATAATAATAATACTACAACCATATAACATGGGCAAATATATTTACAAATAAGACAATACTGTGAGAATTAGGTGTTCAGCAGAGTGATAGCATGAGGGAAAAACCTATCCCTGTGTCCCCCATGCAATGGTGCCCTGAGGGAAGGAGTTGAAACCGTTTATGTCCAGGATGTGAGGGGTCTGCAGATATTTTCTCAGCCCTCCTTCTGACCCATTCAATATACAGGACTTCTATGGAAGGCAGGCTGGTTGCAACTGTTTTTTTCTGAAGTTCTACTGTCTGTTGGATTCTATACCTGTCCTGTTTGGTTTCTATACCAAACCAGACAGTTATAGAAGTACAAATGACAGACTCAATAATTCCTCTGTAGAATTGTATCAAAAGCTCCTGGGGCAGGCTGAACTTCCTGAGTTGATGGAAGAACATTTGTGCCTTTTTTGTTGTGCCTTTTTAATGATGATTCTAATGTTAAGAGCCCATTTCAAGTCCTGGGAGATTATAGAACCAAAACTTCGCAGGATTCTAGAATAGAAAGGCTCCTCCTAAAATTCACTCTCATCTATAGTTTTAAGCATGTTCAGCTCCAGATTGTTCCAGCTGCACCACAGGCCAGTTGCTCAACCTCCCATCTATATGCAGACTCATCACCATCTAGAATGAGACTAATGACTGTTGTACCATCTGGAAACTTCAGTACTTTAACAGAGGAATCCCTAGAAATGCAGTCACTGGAGATGCAGTCATCTCTGTTTATGATAAGAAACACCATGTAATGTATGTTTCTTATTAATGGCACATTTGCTGCTGGACTACTATGTTTAGACAGTGATTAAGATTTTAAGTATATAAGGAAAAACATGCTTGCTTAAAGGAAAAGCCAGCTGAATCAGTTCCCACAATGGCAAACTAGCTTTTATTTGGAAACCAATAGATAAAATGTGAGCCCAATCATATTGGAGCACTGTAGTTGCTCAGCAACTAACATTCATAGTCATTTTGTCATCAGGAATGCAACTTAATGAAGCCCTCAGTCTGAACTGGTCCCTAGAAGACATTCTCCACCTTTGATATCTTGAACGTGAAGACCTAGGTCAACCTCTTCTTTTGTCCAATGCTATCTATTGCTGAAAAATGTGTAATTTCTATTAAATGTTCCCTTCAAAGCAAAAACATCTAAGTGCATGCAATAGAAATAAATTGATCAAGAAATCAAGGCTTTTGAAATATTTTTTGTGTCATTTTCCAGTTTCTTACTTTTAGACAAAGCTTTCATCTCTCAAATAGGAAGCAGAGAACCTTCCAAAGTGATGCATGGATATGCATATCGGAGAGGAAGCAGAGATGCTTTTGATCCCAGGATAATAGTCTTTGATCACAAGGGTGTTTTGATCCAGAACTAGCCATCTTTTAACTCAGAAACAAACACAGAAAAAGCACCTTGCTACACAGGGTCAAAAAACCCTGCCAACATTCACTGTTTCCAATAGTGAACATGAACAGTATTCTACAAAGATTACAAGGCTTAAAGTTTAAAACTTAATGATTAAAGTTGTCTCTTCTCAGTATCTGAAAAATAAACTCATCCTGGTGATATTTAGGTATTTTCACTCTAACAACAAATTCAAATGCAGAATTATGACAGATGTGATGAAAAAATAGGTCTGTTAAGTAAGAAAGAGCATCTTGGGAGGAAACTTGAAGGTTGTTTCCAGTCTGTAGGCCACAAATGGTCTGCTGTCTCATTTTCCATAGCCTACATATGCTTGATACATTCATACTATCTCCAACAGTAGGCATGATCTTGCTTTCTTACTTCTCAGTACTTTATCCACAGCCTTCCATCCAAGAGTTTGAGGTTTTTCATGGGAATGGTTGTGGATAGGTGAACAGAAGTTGTGAACACCAGGCAGGAAGGCAGGCAGGTAAGTAGGCAGGAGGAGGGAGGCAGGCAGGCAAGAAGGCAGGCAGGAGGGAGGGACTCAGGCAGGCAGGGAGGCATCACTTTTTTCCTCTCCCCGGATTTGTCTTTCTCCAGTCAAGCTAGACACAGTGAAATGAAATCACTATTAGGCTACTTGGTTTGCAACATAACCCTAGCGTTGGGTTACTTGTGGTATGTTCTGAAGTATGGTTATTGATGAAGGAGAGTGGAGATGTTGAGCAATAAGTTCAACTTTTTGGTTCACCCTTATACAATGTCATACTTGAGATTTGGGATGTGGGAGGGAATAAACCAAGCAAACCGTAAGAAACTAGCAGCACCATCCTAAAAGGCCACACTAAGGGAGAAACGGCCTGGAAGCTTCTACTAATGAAAGGACCATGGTGTAGCTCACGTGCTTTTTGGGGGAGAGGGCTGGGCAGGTTATTCCAGTTTGTTCTAGAGGTTAAGGTACCAGGCTAGAAAGCAGGAGACCATGAGTTCAACTCTCACCTTAGCCATGAAGGTAGCTGGATGATTTTGAGCCAGGCTCTTTCTCATCCCAACCCACCTGACTGGGTTATTGTTGTGGGGAAAATGGGGGAGGGGGAGGGGAAGGTGTATTGGATATATTCACCACCTTATATTATTAGTAAAAATAATAAAGGTGGGATACAAATAAACAAATAAATAAATCCTACAAGAAAAATTCTGGAAGGAGCTTCTCTGGGGCTAAGAAGGCAGAAGCAATGAGCTGCAACAACCTTCTCAAATTGGGGGAAAAGGTGGGAAGCATCCAACAGCAAAAGGCATAAAATTTGATTGGAGGCAGGAATTAAGTGTGCCTTCCTATCAACATTTTAGTAAATGGAAGGTCAAGAAACAGCCACTGCAGGGATCCCAAGAATGCTGTTTATTGTAATAATCTAAGCCAGTGGCCCCCAACCTTTTGGGCACCAAAAGGCATCAGTTCTGTGGAGAGAGGTTTTTTGGGCATCAGTTCTGTGGAGAGAGGTTTTTCTGTGGACCAGAAGGGACGTGTTTTTACATGCTGCCTGCATTCCATGGATGGGGTTTGCTTGTTTGCACAGATCGGTTGCTAGCATGCCGTGGCACCAGTCCATGGACCGGGAGTTGGGGACCTTTGATCTAGACTAACAGAATCTTGAAAGTCTGTCTAAATTTCTTTGTCCTATTTAATACTAAACAATATCAAGGTGAGGTTACTTTGGATTTCTTTCTCAGCCTTCCCTCTGTCTCAGTTCTGTGTATTTTTTTCTGCCGGTCTCTTCTTACTGTTCACTCTTTCCCTGTCACCAAGCCAGCTCTAAATCTGCTTATACTTCCTTGGAAGCAGCTTCCCTTGGAATGATGGTCCATCTGCAGCAGACAGCTTCGGTTCTCTAATGGTGCTGAGCTAAAATACCCCACATGATGGTGGGCCACATCCTTTGCCTTTGCCTAGACTGGCTGGAGTTGATGGAGTTGCAATTTAGCATCATCTGTACAGCTTCAGATTATAGATTAGAATATAATGATTAAAAATGATTTTTGTACTTATGCATGAAAAATATTCAGTGCTACAATGAAGTAGTCTTCATGCTGCCCCTCTTACAATTTGAGTTAAGATTCCTGCCCTAATTTGAGCGAGACAAACAAGCAAAGAGGACATCACATTTCCCCCACCAGCGGAGCCCGAGGAGCGCTGTATCACTGCTGTCTGTGTGAGAAATAAGGCTGAGAAATAACTCCTTCACTGGTGGAGCTCTATAGATTATTCATGACTGCCCAGCCATTCTAGAGCACTCCTATGGGAGGTGAAGATATACTTAAATATTGTTTGACAGGTCCTGCTTATCGGGGCTCATAATTATTTATAGATGCACCATGAGTTTTCTCATTCTTTCAGATAGCTGCAGCCTTCGCATCCGATGATAGTGAATTCCATAAATTCATGTGAAGAAAGAATTTTTTAAAGTCTATTATTATTACATTTATAATGCTATGAGTGAGGGAGAAGATGTTTTAGTTACTCTTTTTGTACCATTTTTAATTCTGGAAATTATTATAATGCTGTTGAGACTCAAAACACTTGTACCTAGCTTTAAATGTAGAATAAATCAAAGGCTCAAGAAAACTGAAAGGCCTGCCTGTAATCCCCTCTTTAATCCAAGGATCTTGGTGTAACTATTTTATCTGTAAGAAAAGCAGTGTTCACCCCACACAAATTTTACAAGGTTGTATCTACAGTAAATAGGTAAAGTGTGAGCAGGATGAGTGTACATCTTTAACTACTCATGTACATGCACCTAGTAATCCCAGTGGAACCAATACATCTCCCCCCTCCCCATCTCAGCTTCATCACAGCTAAATTGGGGGAGGGAGGGCAAGAGGCCTGTGGCAGGATTAAGTAAGCACCCCAGCATATGGGTTTTGAGCAAATAGTAGCAACAAGTTGTTGCAAAAACACAGAGGTTCAACCCTCACTGCTATTGCATTTAGACACAAGTAAAGAATGGCAAACCTAGCTGTAAGATAGTTGAATTGTACGTCTGGGGATAAACTAAATATGTAATTTTTCAGGTTAATCTTTCAGCATTTGAAAAAAGTACTAATCACTACAATTGTTAAGCCTTATGGGTGCAGACAAAGGAAACAACTGTTGTACCATAGTTAGTCATCAACTGGGCCAGTGGTTTTCACTGCTCTGACTGAATATATACTAATACAATGATGATGAACCTATGACATGAATGTCAAAAGTGACATCCTACGATGTTTGGGGGACACAACATTCACCAACACCTGACGATAACTGTTCTTGAAAGTATGTCCCGTTCTTGCACAATTTTCGGAGGCTGCTGAGTCTGCGTGAGGATGGGTGCTCTCATGCAGTTTTCTGAGCCTCAGAAAGTCATGCAAGAACAGGCTGTGCTTTCATGTGGTTTTCGGGGGCTGCAGAGGCCATGGAAGAGCATTTTCTGAAGTCGCTTCAAGAACAAAGGCCTCATGTGGCCTGGAGCTACTTCAGGTAGGCTGCGGGGGCTGTCAATGGAAAGAGAACGCTGCCCCAAAGAAATATGGTAAATGCAACAGATCCTGGGGATCATATACACGATTGGACTATTTAAAAAAATAATAATAATTGAATGTATAAAGAATTGTTTCTCTTTTATCCGAGGTTGGGATGACATACCAGTAGAATCAAGTTAGACATTTTCCCAATTTTTGACACGCCTGAGCCAAAAAAAATGCTGTTACTATACTAGTCAATAAAAATCAAGACTGTCCATATTTTCCATACTCTCCATATTCTCAGAAACCAAGCTATTACAAGTGGTTACTAAAAATGATAGGATCCTACATCATATTCCCTCATTCATTACACATTTTAGATTTTTTTGCTTTTCTCAAGACAATGACTTATGAATAACCCATGTTTTAGAAACCCATGTTTTCTCTTTTTTCTTTTAGTTTTAGTTTGGCTTTCATGGTTTTACAATGAGGTCAATTCAAAGAAAAAGTGCTTAAATTAAGGATTATTAAAAAACCAATCTCCATTTCCTTTTTGTCAAGGATGGCAAATTGTCCTATTACTATTAAATATTTAAGGCAAAGCTAGTTCCCAAACTGTTTTGTAGAATTATAACAAGGAATCTGAGCTTTTTGACCAGTTTTGAACTACTATAAGCTATTTTACGCACGATACTCTCATAAATGAGCAGCAAGGGTTTTGAATCTGGCTTGAACTATTTCACTAGGATAATTTGATGTCACGCGGTATATTTCTGACTTAGACTATGTACTATCAAAAGTTGCAGTTCATTTGCATAGTTAATTATAATTTCCAGGAATGTGCAAATTTCCTATCAGTACAAGTTCAATTCAACAACTGTACTTCTCTATTTTCTATATACGTGAATGACTTTTACAATCTTTTTTCCACATTTGAAGTATACTTCTAAGATATGTAAAGTGTTCACCTAATGTTCAGCAATTTTTCAGGTGTGCGTGCCAAAACGTAAAATAGGAAAAATGGTTGAAACCTTGCAATTTTGTTAGATGCTCTCAGATTTTGGTGAACTTATCCCATTGAGAGAATCCCATTGAGAGAACTGTACTTCCATGCATTCTCCTTTCCCCGTTTGAAATTTTTCACCGTGTCATGCAAAAATAAGGTTTGGCAATTTTATTTGATCCAACATTTGGAATCACATTACACACAAGTGTACTTTTTATTTAATGTAGAGAGTACAACTCTAACACTTCTCATAAGAGAGCAACATCCAGGCATCCATTGCTGTAGTATCTATCTTTCATTTCATACTTTTGGTCCCTGATTCTCTTCTATTCCAGGGTTAGAAGATTCTTGAGAATTCTGGGGGAGTAGCATATGGGAAGACAGGCAGGTTTGCAAATTTTCTGAGAAAGACATTACTATGCAAAAAATTATTTAAGGCAATTTTGATGGAATATTTTTCAATGTAGATTTATAAACAATCCCAGATTTCTCTCTGCATTATTATGCAGAGGAGTTGCAGAAATATTTATGGACTTATAGCTGAAAAACTGTTGAACAAAATGCCAATGTAAAATAAAAAGTAACTTGTCCAGTACAATAATTTTCTAAATGAGATATCAGTTTCCATTTTGGCTGTTCAATTGTTCCTATTTGAATCCACCTATGAGTTGAGCTCATGTGTGTGAACATGGTTTACTTAGATGATCAAATTACCTTATTCCTGCCCTAACCAGTAATTGTGTTGTTCTTATTTTCTGGCATCCATTTATATTTGGACAGGAGAAGAAAAGCTAAATGTTCTGATTTGGAAATCACATTAGACAAACTGGGAGTATTTTTTAATTCATTTAGCTACAGTATTTCTGCTGGGAGAAAGAACCAAATAGAAGTGATTAAGCAGACGAATATCAGCACATTCTTTATGCTAACCAGTGGTTGAAATGTCCTTCATAGTTTGTCAGTGAGCATAAAGATTGCACTCAAACTGTAAATTATTAAAAAAATACTTTATATTGCTACTGTCATAACTATAGTTGACAAATCATATCCAGTGTAAATAGATAATATAATGAGGACTAAATTTGATTAATCACTTTTGGAATAAGGTTACAAATTTAATAATATTGAGTTAATAAACTCACCAAGGTTGGCAATTTATGCTGCAAAGATGACTTGGAGGCATATTCTACAAAATGGTTACAAAAAAATATTTTAGGAAGTTGATTATCCTGTAACTACTAAGTCTATTAACAATTTTATTTTTATTCTTCCCCCTAAATGATTTCAGTTTGTTTTTCAATTTTAATTGAATTGTATAGTTTATATGTTATATATAAAGTGGAAAGAATTCTGAAGTGATTTATTTTGGTCTGATTTTTTTTACAACTCAAAAAACTGATATTTTAACAGGGATGTATACACTTTCTATATCTATTGTAGCTATACTTTTTGACTTCTTTATAAATTATGTGAAGATTGAGGTAATAGCAATTAGCAATATGCCAATTTACTCATAATTATTAAATTATTTAAGAGGACTGGAATAAAAAAAAGGACAAGAGAAAAATACCCAAAGCTATTTTTAGGTAGGAAGACTGGCATTAAAGAGGTAAATGCAATTAATGTAAGCAGGTGGATAGCAATGCATTTTGGGTTATAAATAATCCATCCAACTTCACATTTATGCTGATGGATTCTAACTTGATAGTGACTGATTAAGAATGAAACTTGGAGTTATGATACAATTTCTATTTGATTTTCTCATTTCATTTTGAATATTGATGTGAAAGGATAAATTGGGATTATACTAAAATGATTTGCAATTTTTAAAAACTCAGTCTATAATAATTCATTTGGTGAATGTTTTTAAACATGATATAATGCAATAACTCTTTAAAATAATCTTCTGAAAAAAACAAAGCATAATGGAATGATATTTCAATAAATTTTGGGCAATCCTATTAACTTCCCAGGTTGTCTGCTGCAACTGAAGTAACAGGAAATGGTAAATCAGTTGGGATTTTGATTTCTAGAATAATTGCATCTTTATTGCTGGAGATGAAATATTTATTGAACATCTTACTGCAACAAGAAAGATTTGTAATCTTGCTGTAGTTTATCAATGAAGGTAGAAGACAGTACTATACATATATATATCTTGTGGGACTGTGCACTGATAATAATTGCTTGACCAATATCTGCTCTACCAACAGTATTATACAGATACAGGACTTACATCAAAAACAATAAAATATTCCAGTTAAAGATTAATGAAACTGAAATCCAACACATTTGGAGACCATTACACTGAGAAAACAAATGTACAGTATATGGATCATTCATCCTATTATCGGCCTCTTACATTAATGCACATGTACAAGTAATTAAGGAAGGGATGGGAAGAGGAAAAAAAATGCTTTTGAACATCAACAGCTTGCTATCCTCATGATAAGTTCAAATATCTAAGAACTTCTTACATTATTCTGTGGTTTGTATGTCACCTGAGATATATGGGTTAAGGGATGCACTTCAGTGCTGGCAAAAGTTCTCATTATGCTTCAGTAACACATGAAATATGGATACTCTTTGAAAGTACTTGTATGTACTTGAAAGTGCCTTTGATCAGGCTTGTCTTTCACGTGCCTTTAAAAATGTTATTAGTATACTATCGCTGGTAATAAATAACTGCTCTATAGAATGAGTTCTATGATCAGTCTATGTTTTAAAACTTGATTAACAAGGAATTGTGCAAAGCTCTTCCTATAAATCCAACTGAGTGGAAGGTTTTCATCTGGCTAATTAAAAAGGCAAGACCATCAATCTGAAGTAAATTTTACAGAAGGGCAAATAATGTCACATTTACACAGAGGAGAGGTGGATGAAACCACTGTAATGAAAAAAAATTAAAGGGTATTTTATGAGAGATTGCTAATAGTAGTAATGTACAAGATGTCAGAACCACTATCTATGTGATTGCAAGCAATCTTTGACAGAAGGAAGAAGCTACCTGGCATTGTATGGACTGCATGTAATTCAGTAAAGGTGCCTGCCTCTCCCTCCCTCACATGCAATATTTCTAACTCAGAAATTACTCAAACTGCACTGAAACCTCTTTTATCTTCTTTCTATTTGGATAGTGCCTATCTAGTTCTTGTACATCAAAAAAAGACTTAACAGTTCTTTTCTTAAAGCTTGGAATCTACTTATGTTTAACATACCTAATTTTGAGAAAAATGGGGAGGCAATTATTTGCTAATTAAAAGAGTTTGTTACTTGAGAGTTTGTCATCTGATTTTTACAGATTACAAAGCTTTATGCATAAATTTGATCACTTTTCAGATAGGAATTGCACAATAAAGCTGGCAAATTATGATATTGACAGTAACCAATTAACATATCTTATTCTGTTTAATATTGGTATTAATATATAAGCTTATAGTATTTATATTTTCAACAAAATCTTCTTGAACCTTATAATAAAAGTCCCCTCCAATTGATATAAAATAAAGGTAGTGCTTATGTTAATATTCAAGGAAAATAAAGTGAAAGAGTAATAAATTCTACTTCAATTTAAAATGCTGTTGCTGTGACTACTGTACATAATTTAGCTGCAATCCAGAAAAAAAATTCTCCTTCACAAGGCTCTATAATGCAAACAAGACTACTGAACATAATAAAAGACTATGTAAAGTTCTTGCTAGAATAGTGCCCCGGATTAATGAAATCCTACTATGCTATACCAAAGACAATAGTCTACTTTCACATCCACTGTACAATATTATATACATTAATAATTTTCTCAATTCTAAGCTAGTAGCAGCTATCGGACCATTAACAAAACTTCCTCTTTCCAAAATCTCTGTGGCACCTCTTTGCATACGTGAGATACTAAACAACTTTTATAAGAGTTTCTGACTATGAACTGATTATTTGAGCTTATTTCCCTTTTGCATGCCTGATAAAAAATAAACTACTTTTGAGCAGATGGATGGCATATTTTTGCAGTATTCCCAGGACATTTTATCTCAGAAAGATTTTTAAATGTAAGGAAAATTACAGGAAAGCTGTGCGCTGATTATGAACATAGCATACAAAAAAAATGAAACTAGAGTTTGGCTTTTTTTAAAATTTGGTTAGTATAGCTTCATCCAACTAAATTTCAAGGCATTAAGGAAGATGATCCATTAATAGGTATCCTATAGGAATTGAATCATATAATCCAGATGATGGGTTCTAGCCCATGTTTCATCATACTCATCACCAATTCTTTTTCTCCTTTGCAAATACCCC
>JANHFL010008563.1:11269-27380 GCA_032468155.1 Oxyrhabdium leporinum
ATTTATTTATTTATTTTTACATTTATATACCGCCCCATTCCGAAGACTCGGGGCGGTTTACAGCTTATAAGCAATTTATAAGCAAGTTGGGGTAATAATAGTCTGTGGTTTTGGCCAGCTACCTTTCTGATACTTAAGTTCAGGCACTCAATCCAGCTAAGTGGCAGCATCTCCTGAACTTTGGCTGATCTTAAAAAGCTAAGTACTGTGGGATCAGACTTAGTTACTATGTAGGTCGGAGACCACCATAAAGACACTTGCACTGAAATAGTTGTTAGAATCAAGCTAGCAAAATGAGCTTAAAAATTTCTAGAACACAACTTATTCTTGTCCTCAACAGGCACTTTGTTTGGAATATTAGCTCTAGTATCTGCAAGCTGTAAATATTTTAAACCTGTTCATTAATTAATAATAATGTTATATAGACATGTCTGGACTTCTAATAGTGTTTTTGAAGTGCAGGGTTTAATTTTGCATAGTGGAAAGGACAAGGTACATTTTTTTAATTCTTAAACAATGTCAACAGAAATTCCTTACAATATTCTAACGTCAATATTAAGTATGTATTGTTATGCTCTCAGATGATCAAGCATAAGAATAAGATAAAAATAATAGGTTTTATAAAGGTGTGAGGAAATATTTACAGAACATTGCAAAACATAAGAAAAAGTTGTATAAAATACACAACCTGAGATCCCCAGAGGTCACCAAAATTATTGTCAAATGGTAATCTTTCGTGTAATTAAATTCAGTTTTAACTCAATTTAAATATAAATGAAATTACAGCTGCTTTTTGCCCTGAATCCCCCAGATGCTTTTGAGAATCAGGCTATGATGCACCAAAGCCAAAATGCAACCCTACAGCCACAAAACTTTGTGCTCTTTTCTGTAGTTTTTCTGTACAGCTCAAGTCTGTTGATGTTCGTGTTTCCCAGAACTATAAATGATTCACATGTAACTTGAACAATGAGATTGAAATTCATCTCAATAATAAACAATTTCAGAAAGTTCAATGCTCAAATATCTAATTAATCATGTTTATCATTGGAATGTTTTCTTGAAAGCTGTCATTATGTAAAGTTATTCAGGACCAGTTTACAATCATATAATATTTTCATCTGTTTCAAATTCTTCTAAAACAAAATGAGCAAAGATTTGCATATACTGAAACACTACTCTTGTAATTGCAGCCCATAATCCAACAGTGATTGTTGGTCCATCGAAGAGGACAAAGGACCTGTTCTCTAATTCTTTTTTTTCCTTCTTTTTCTTTTAACAGATCAGATGCTTAAAAAGTAAGAAAACATTTCCAGGCACAAACACTTTTGATGGGATTCATATCGTGAACCATTTGATAGGAGATGATGAATCACTGCATTCTTCAGATGAAGATTTTATATCCAATCACATTCAAGAACACGGGATCCATTTTCATTTGCACAGCAGAACTGGTCACATGGAGCGGAATCCAACAGTGGCAGACAGTAGTGACAGCGATACTGAAAACACTGAATCACTGAGCACAAATACTGAGAAGGAAAACAATAAAAAAAGAAGGGAGTCTTATTCTACTACGGTGTGATCACTGTGAAAAGTTTGGCTTTTGCTCTCGACGAGCTTCTTCCATAATTAAGAAAATTAGCATTAAACACTCAAGTTGACTTGGTCCTTGCATCTTATCTGATGCTACAGCCTATCTCCATCTGTGTTTGCCAAATCTTTCTCTTTGAGATTATTGCCATAAAGTAGACTGAGAAGATATAGGGTGGTTGACAACTCTTAACAGTATTAATTACTATTTCTTGTATGTTTCTCATGCTAGAAGATGTTCATTCATAATTGTTGCCTTCTCAAGAACCATAGCTGCTGTTCATAAATATGGAAAATCATTACTTTTCAGAAGGAACCGTCTCGTGCAATAGTTTAATGCTCTGTGAACAACTATGTTCCATAAGCAATTTGCAATTAAGATGGATGTGTGCACATTAGAAATATCAGATATGGAATATCTGATTATTTTGAGTGTCTTATTTTTAATTAACTTCAACTACTGGAGACTAACAGTTTCCAATCTGAAGCCTCTATTTGTGCTATTTTATATAATTAATGGTCATAGTTCATTCTAAAGAATTGAAAACTTTTGTCAACATTTATGTTCATTTGTTTTTGACATGTTGCTAATGAATTTGATCAGATATGTTAACTACAAATATCTATTTTGTATATATTTGTATAACTACTCCTACCTAAAATGTATATTGAATTTTGTATGAGATGTGTAAATGTTATTTGAGTGTCTTAGCCATTTTAAAAGAAAAATGAAATTAAGTAAGCAAGTAAAATTGGAGAGGATGTATGGGAAAAAATAAGAAAAACACTAATTCTCATTCTGACACTTCTGTGTATCAGATGATCTACAGTTGATGTCCCATTTAATTATGTTTGAAATGATGCTATTCACTGAAATTTTAACTTTGTGTATATGTAACTATATAATAAAACCTTTTTCATGCTTTAACAAATGCTAAACAGTTAAGTTTAAGTCTTCCTCAAAAGTGTTGATCATAAGCTTGCTCAAATGTGGTAAATAACATTTTATAGTAAAAGTATAAAAAATACAGCCAGTGAGATACTTATCATACGAAGATAATACAGTGCATTCAGAAAGTATTCAGATCTCTTTCACTTTTGTCAATTCTGTTACTCTGCAGCCTAATTCTGCAGTTGTTGAAATTCATTTTTTTTCTCATTAATCTACAGTCAGTACCTCATAATGACAAAGTGAAAACAGAATTTTAGAAATGCCTGTATCATCTGGATTGAGGATTTTCTGCCATTCTTGCAAATCCTCTCAAGCTCAGTCAGATTGGATGGCACCGTCAGTGGACAGCCATTTTCAGGCCCCTCCAGAGGTGTTCCAATAGGGTTCAAGTCAGGACTGGCTGGGCCACTCTAGGACATTCAGAGAGTTGTTCCTAAGCCACTCTTGAGTTGTCTTGGCTGTGTGCTTAGGCCATTGTCATGTTGGAAAGTGAATCTTCGGCCCAGTTTGAGATCCTGAGCATTGTGGAACAGGTTTTCATTAATGATATCCCTGTATTTTGCTCCATTCAAGCTTTCCCTCAACCCTGACCAGTGTCCCAGTCCTTGCTGCTGAAAAACACCCCCACAGCATGATGCTGCCACTACCATGCTTCACTGTTGGGATGGTATTAGGCAGGGGATGATGCCTGGTTTCCTCCAGACTTAATGTTTAGACTTGAGGCTACACAGTTCAAGCTTGATTTCATCAAACCAGAGAATCTTGTCCCTCACAGTCTGAGAGTCCTTCAGGTGCTTTTTTGCAAACTCAAAGCAGGCTTTCATGTGTTTTGTACTGAGGGGAGGCTTATGTCTACCCACTCTGGAGCTCAGTCAGAGTGACCATCGGCTTCTTGATCACCTCTCTTACTAAGGCTCTTGTTCCCCCCTTGCTCAGTTTGACCGGATGACTAGCTCTTGGAAGAGTACTAGTTGTGCTAAACTTCTTCCATTTGAGAATTATGGAGGCCACTGTGCTATTAGGAACCTTGAGCGCAGCAGAAATTTTATTGTAGCCTTCCCCAGCCTTGCAATAATCCTGTCTCTGAGCTCAGTTCCTTTGACCTCATGGCTTTTGCTCTGCTACAATATTCATTGTCAGCTGTAAGGCCTTCTATAGAGACGTGTGCGCCTTTCCAAATGTCTAATTAATTTAATTTACCACAGGTGGACTCCAGTCATGGTGTAGAAACATGTCAGCAACGATCAAGAGAAATAGGCACCAGAGCTAAACTTCCAAGTGTTGTTGCAAAGAGTCTGAATACTTATGCCAATGTGATGTTTCAGTTTTTTCTTTTTAATAAATGTACAGACATTTCTAAAATTCTGTATTCACTTTGTCATGGGTGTAGATTAATGAGAGAGAAAAATGATTTTCAACAACTAGAATCAGGCTGCAGCATAACAAAATCAGCAAAAGTGAAGGGGGTCTGAATACATTCTGAATGCACTGTGTTAACACAAAATAATTAGCAGATAGGACAGGGTTACATACAATTTCTCAGGCGAGTTTGATAATCCATTTTTTCCTCCTGCTCATTATACCTTGAGCCCTTTTCCCCATTTCTTTGTTTTTTGAAAAAACAAGTAACACAAAAAAATCAGGCAGTTATCAGAATAGGGTGGATAAATCGGATAAATCTGATAAAAGGGTGGATAAATCTGATAAAAAATAACAAAGCATCATTAGAAACTTATTTTCTAGTCAAAACCTACATCTCAGTACTAAGCTTTAAACTTGGTTAGCATCTACATCATTAAGAGAAGGTATTATAAATAATGCATTATACATACACACGCATATATACATATACATACATACATACATACACACACACACACACACATATATATATGTATAAAATTTGATATTTTCCAATGCAAATTTGCCCTAGCTATCATCTCCTTATAATTGGATCATTTGAGATTCCTGTCCAGGACCCTGGACAAAATGTTCAAAGCACTATTTGTGAACAATTGGGACCACACATAATCAGTTAAGATGATTTATTGCTCATGCATACACAACAATCTAGTCAACTGATGGTCAGCACTAAATTGGCATTAGATAAGAGTCAAAGGAATTCAAGGGGGGTGGAACTTGGATTGTTTGTGGCAACATAAAGACTCTAGACTGATTCCTCTTTTGACTCCGCCCCCAGGCTCTGCCTGCTCTTCATCTGCATTTTCCTTCTTTAATTGCATCTCTATGTTAAGTAGAACATTGTGGGACAAGGCCAAAGAGTGATAAACCAAGAGCTGCGACTCCAGTGGCTTAACAACTTTTGTCTATTGTTTGTTTTAGTTTGGTTTTTATGTTTTTAATGCTATTTAACTGTTGAATGCCACTAGATTTGTTTGTTTTTGAGATGGGTGGGTATGTGTTGATTTCATGTAAATAAATGATAGAAGAGAGAGAGGGAGGGAGAGAGAGATAAAAGCTAATAGTTACTAGATACATATGCTCCTTAAAAAATCTTCAGATAAGATAGGGTGGATTGTAATAAATGCCTCCTGTAAACCATTCAGAAAAGTCCTTGAATTATGAGCAGATTTTTTTTCTCCATTCTCCAATTAAAATATGTGTATCTTTTCTTAATATGAGATCTAATAGCAGTTAAATATGAAGTCAGTCGTGTTTATAATATTATGAGCAAAAATTAAAATATAATGTCAGCCATGGCCACTGGCAAGAGAAAATCAGAAGATAAGGCTGATTCAGTGATGTAAAAAGAAAAACAGTAGAGAAAAGGAATAAGGATACTGAGCAGGTTGTACAAGAGAAAGTCAATGGGAGGAAGCACATAAATAAAAAAGAGAAACAAGAGAATTGGGGCACTTGAATAAATATAGAAAACTATCAGTAAAGAGTATAAATGAGGAAGCTGACAGAAATACAGAGGAATTATATGACCTTTTTAGCACACAGCAAAAAATATTCAGATACGAGCTTTGACGACTCATTGATAAGGAAGTTGATAAAACTGCAGAAAACAATAGAATGAAGACATTTTGGTAAATTAATAAAATTCTCAATTCACTTCAAATTACTTCAAATATTGCTTGTATACAGATTTTTAAAAAGAAGTTCAGAAAAAAGAATGAAAATGTTAAATTTTAGTTGGAAGAAAAATTCTGCTTTAATAAAATAATTTTAACCAAATAGCTCACTCATTCAAGGAATGAAACTGAAAACATTTCAGTATATATGCAAATAGATTTGCTAAAGAAGAAGGAGGAAGACTACGATAATAACCCTGAAAACAGAAAGAAAAAGGGTGAGACTGCTGAGCCAGTAAAAAAAATACTCTAAAATAATTATATCATTGAAAGCATACAAAGATTACTTGAAAAAAGCAGGAGAACTCTAAATAATTAATATCTAATTTATATCAATCGTTAAAGGTCGGTTACATCAGTATTACAAAATATAAATTCATTGCTGCAAAAAGCTTGTAAAAATGTGACACGTTTTTCATTCTATTAAAAGCAAATTAGAAAGAACTGGAAATACAGAAAGTAAAAATAAAAAAAATATTTTAAAAAGAACGGTAACAGACTAAAGTACTTTAAAAATACATATGCAAACCTGTTGTGAATGCAAACCAGTTGCCAAGTGCCCAAATTGCAATCATGTAACCTCAGGTTCATAAGTTACAAGTCATGCCACTTTTTCCAAGGCCATCATAACTTTGCACCATCATTAAATGCTGTTCGCAAGTCATACAGGACTACGTGTATAGAACTGATATATCACTTAGCCATTATTACTTTTCTATCACCACTACAGATCTGGATTATATTATAAACTATTAGTGTTGATTACATTTAGGATTGCAAAACCCAGATTCAGATCCAGTCCTATAAATTTCACTGAAAGACTTTGATTTGAAAGACCTGATCTGCCTCACAAACTAGAGAGGTTCCGTAAATTATGATACACACCTTGAACTCTTGGAGGAAAGCCAAAGTCTTAATGCAAGACTACTACAGGATATAAAGAGGAGAGAGATATAATTAGCCTTAGAACAGTGAAGCAAGGCATGAAAATCACCTAATAAAAAGAAAATCCGGGGAAAAATAGAGATTTGAGAGAAACTGAATTGGAAGACCCTGGAAGAACTAGTTAACACAGTCATTGGCCCACTAGCAAATCACAGCCTGCCAGTCATTCAGTATGGCTATGCCAAAATAGCAGTAATGGGGACCAGATTTGTATGATTTGAACAATGGCTGGATGTATACTACGAAGACACTAAATCACTTGTCAGTAAATGACTAAAGTCACTGAGTGATTTGTCAGTGTCCCCATCTTGGAGTACTCTAGATCTCTTGATCAGATTACATGGTTTTCGAAACAAGTTGAAAAAGGTTGCTTCCTCCAGGATTAGAAGAGGGATTTAAAAGGCTGATTCCAAGAGGAACAGTTGCAAATGTTGCAGTTGCTATTTTATTAGCTTCTTCTCTTTTTTGTTTCACCTTTAAAAAATAATCTTTCCTGCATAAGCTGACAAACCAATTCATCAGGGGAATTCAGGCTGTGTCTATAATTACATACTTGAGTTCTGTGGTATGGGTTCTAAAATTAAGGTTGCAATTCTGCAGACTGACCTGGGAACAAGCCTCACTGAACAATCTTTTCCAGCTGAATTAGCACAGAAAAAAGAAACCGTACATTTATACAAAATCTTCAGCAGATTCGTGCAAATACTTGAGGATGGTCTACAGTGGTGAAACTTTTTAGTTTGTATTATTGCTGTGCAATGGAATAACTTATCCTGATTCTGGAAACACTGAATTGTTAGTTATTAAGCCAGTGGACAAAACATGCACCCATATGGATAACACTTCTGATTCCTCTCAGGGTTTATGTCCCATTTGCATGTAATCATATAACTACAGCTTTCCTCAGAACCTAACAAAGGCCACCAAGTAAATTTACTGCAAACTAATTCACTATAATTTAAGGGGTAGCAGAGAACATCCTAGGGTACTAGAGAAGGCATTTGAAAGCAACATCAGCTCTGTTTGATAGGAAATTATGTTCTATATATTTTTTTTCTTTCTTCCATTCAACCGTATCTGATTTTTGGAGACTGCCTGGGCAAATCCTTGCAGTTAGCAAGAATTTTTAGAAGTGGTTTGCCATTGCCTCCTTTCTACGGCCGAGAGAGAGCGACTGGCCCAAGGTTATCCATCTGGTTTCATGCCCAAGGCAGTATTAGAACCTACAGTTTCCAAGTTTCTAGCTTGATGCCTTAACCACTGCACCAAACTGTCTCTGCTCTGTAACTAGCCATATCCATAGCTATGCAGGTAGTTTCTTCCTTGTGACAGTCCTATCCATGTTACAGTATTTCCAAGTGGAGCCACAAGTTACACCCCCGCCCCCAATGTTCTGTCCCTTAAACTAAGCAATATGGAGATTAAGCAAGGCGAAATCTGAACAAATTTTATAGAGCTATGCAGTAGTGCACAAAATCCATTGGACGATAACCTATACTATAAACTAGATTTCATGAGCACCTGGTTCGTTGTATTGCAGTACTTTGTAACTTCGTGTAGTCTTCCACATACTAATCTTTTAATGTTTCCTTACACTCATGTAATGTTCCTACACCTTCTTTTAGATTCTTCTTTTTATATATAGGTTTAGTTTTTAATTTAAATATCTCTTCTATCTTTTTTTTCATGTGCTTATTTTTATGTATAATTTATGCACACCATGCTAATACTGGTCTATGACCATAATAAAGATTTGATAGGATATATGATATGGAGCCCTGGTCACTTTTTTGAACAGAATTATCTCCAATCTGTAAATAAACACTTTTTTCAGTCAAGGATTCACATAAAGTCTTTATGCTGTGTTTGATGGTCACAAAAGGCACAGCCAGCAATGAAACATTGCCAGAATGAGTGGAGCTAATGTTTTTCAGCTTCTTAAACAAGTGTGCAAGTTTTAAAGTCAAATATTATTTTACAAACTGAATTTCTTAAATCGCTTGGTTTACCCTTAAAAACAACCGAACAGAGTCTGAGATTATTAGTTCCACACATTCTGGAACATTATAAGAGAAATGGAAGCTGCACAGAGGTTTCAAGTAGCCTGCATCTTAAGAGTTATATCATTTTTCAAATATCTTTGTAAATACCAAATATTATACAATTCTTTACAATAAATGTATTGAACCATAAGTTAAAAAGCAGAGCTTTGTGCTGTGTGTGAATTTAACTTTTAAACTGCATCTTTGATTGCTTCAAGTTTAAAAAAAAAGAACAGTATTTTAGTACACTAAACAATGAAACCTTGTTAGCTGAAAATTGCAGGAGAAGAAATAGATTTGTCCACATAAATAGATGGTCTCCAGGAAATTCTTAAACAACCTTTTGAGCTTCTCTAACTTTCAGTTTTTCCTTGGCACACTATTTTTAGCAGCCTCCAGGAATCTAAGCTTCATTTCTCCAACAAAAGATATTTCCCTGAACTGCAGGATGAACATCGCACTCAGTCTTCAAAAGTAAAATGCAGTTTGTAAAACCAGGGCCATGTGCACGTATATTTACACACATAACACACCCTGTCGCTCACTTTTCTTTGTAGATTGCATCTGCTTTATTTCCCCCACCCCACCCCCGGGTGGGAATCCAACTATAAGCAGCTGTGACTCTCGGCACCTGGGTTTGGGCAGCTGAGCGTCTCAAGAAAGGATCTGTATATCTGTCGTTGGTGGTACCAGCTGCAGGTTTTTGCACAAGCAAAGCTCTTCAGTCCCTGGCATGAGAAATTCAGTTGAAAGTTGGTCATAAAACAACACATTGAACAGTGAAGTGTAATGATCTTGCAGCAACCGACATATTGCCCAGGTGCTACGAATAGGAAGCTGAAGTTGTTTTCTCTGCATTAACCAGTCAGGGTCACGCTATATATGATCCTATCTGATTTTGGTTTTAAGTTGCAATCTGAAGCAGAAATAAACCAAAGTGTGAGAAGTAGCACGACACCGTCTTTGAGCCATTTTCTCCAATCGCCCCTTCCTGCTCTCCCTTCTTCTTCACTCTCCCCCACTACTTTTCATCCACCAGAGGAGAGGCTGTATTTTTGTTTCACCAAAAGGCACCACTGAGCACTATCAGAAAACAGGAATAAAAACTTGCTCACCTTGAACTTTCCTACTCTAAATTGTATTTTACCCTAACTGCATTTGGTAAAAATTAACAAGTTGGGGAAGGAGGGATGGCATTCTTATGACTGAGCCTCATGGGTTACATCTTTGCAGAAATAAAGGAATATCAGGATAGGAACAACTATGATGAGTACAGGGAATGCTTGACTTACAACCATTCATTTAGTGACTGTTTTTAGTTACAATGGCACTGGCCATTTTTCACACTTACAACCATTGCAGCATCTCTGTGGTCATGTCATCAAAATTCAGAGGCTTGGCAACTGGCATGTATTTATGACAGTTGCAGTGTCCCGGGGTCATGTGATCACCTTTTGCGACTTTCTGACAATATTAAATCCAAGGATGATGAAGGGCTTCAACATAGAAATTGGGAGAGTGTGGGTTCTAGTTCTGCCTTAGGAATGAAGTCACCTAGTTGATCTTGGGCCAGTCACTCTTTCTCCGCCCTAGAAAGCAGACAATGGCAATCCACTTCGAAATCTTGCCAAGAAAACTGCAGGGATATGTCCATGCCATCTCCAAGAATCAACACCAACACAAGCTGTCAAATAATATTCCTAAAGTTTGTGTTTGCCTATGGAAGATGTCACATGGATACATAATCTATACATTAGTCTTAGGGATAATATTTAGATGAAACCTACAGTTCCAAAAGCTTTCTAACTCTGGGACCAGATGGAACCTACAGGCCTATCTATCATCCCTGCTTGTGAGTTTTTGCTGAAGGAAACAGTGCATGTTTCCTAGTAACATTTTAGATAATCCATAACAATGCTCTGAATGTTTCTTCAAATAAATGATGAAGAAATGTAACAATGAACACATATTAATATTACAGAAAAGTTTAGTGTTAGTTTGCATAACTCCAAACTGTGGGTCAGGTTAATCTCTGAAAACACCTTCCATAATTGGGGCACTATTCTCAAGAAATGTGTACTGAACAAAAACATGACTTCAGTTAAGACAGGTGATCCCTTCTACAAAATTCTAGCCATCATTTTGCAGAGTTCAAAAGCCACAGGCCTAAAATCTCCTCTTGAGTGTTTCTGGCACAGTTGGTCTGGTCTTGTTTTGAATCTTTTTTTAAAATGATAGTTTGCTAATTAAAGAAGGAGAGAACTGTCCTGTTTTATCTCCACAGAATCTAGAAACATTATTAATGTGGTCCAGAGATGGTACATCTACATTCTTTCAGTTGTTATTGGACAACATCTATCAGCTTTCATTATTGGTTGCAAATGGCTGGGCCTGCTGAATATTGTACTGCCAAGAAAGTGGAGGTGCAAATGGATGTTACTAGGTTGGTTTGTAATTGGCTACAACTATTATCCAAAGACATGATGTGTACCCACTATTCTAAATCCTAATAGCATTTAGTCTTCTCTCTCTGACATCTAATTATTCTAGAATTCTTTGTATCTACAAACACTCTTATTTCTAGCATTGTCACAATAATCCTATAGGTTTCTGCCTATTCTTAGAACTCTAGATTATGGCCTTGTTCTGTCTTCAACAAACCAACTCCACAAGCAGAAATCCTAGATTTCTCTCAGCAAAAGCGCAAGGATCTGAGATTCTGGCAAGGTACAATATTTAAAACACTGATTTGTTGACTGATAATGATGATGGCTGGGGAATGCTTGGAAATGAAGTCCACAAATCTTAAAGTTGCTGGGTGGAGAGACATTGATCTAAAATAATGCACCATTATGGTCAGTATCAACCATTAAGCTCATCATTTGGGTAATTCTCCGTTTAAGCTGCCTAAATTGATAGCCATTTCAAACTTTTGCCACAGAATATTCTGCATTGTACACACTTTTGGGGAAAGAAATTCCCCAATTTGTCTTGAGTCCCTGTTATTCTGTTTCCCCACACTAGGCTTCCAGTGTTACAGGAGAGAAGGGAAAAAATCTAATTCATTTTATACAGGTGAGATATAATTTTATATACCACCTTCACATGCCTTTTTGTCCAGAACAAGCTTTAAAAGCTATAACCTTTCCTCATGGTAGTTCTCTTCATAATTTCATTGATAATTGCCTTTTTTAAAATCTTGTCAACCCCAGTTAAAATGCATAGACCAAAATTTGAACATGGTATGAAGTACAAAGTAGACATAGGAAGCTGCCCTGAGTTGATTCCAGCCTAGTGTTCTCTAGCATACTGGCTGGGGAATTCTGGGAATTTTAGTCCATACATCTTCAAGCTGCCTCCAAATTACTGGCAATCCTCAATTTACGACTACAGCTGGGACCAAAACTTCCATTTCTAAGCGAACCAGTCATTAAATGAATCATGCCCAATTTTATGACCTATTTTGCCACGGTTGTTGAACAAATGGCCATGGTTAAGTGAATCATATCATCATTACAACTTCCTCCATTGACTTTGTTTGTCCGGACGCTATCTGGGAAAGTTGCAAATAGTGAGCATGTGACTGTGGGGATGCTACAATGATTGTAAGTGCAAGGACTGGTCATAAGTCGCTTTTTCCAACTCCATTGTTAACTTTGAACAGTAGTTAAATGAGTGGTCATAAGCCAAGGAGTACTTACTATCATTTAACTATGTACTTTTAACTTGTACTAACTTAAGCTATGGTACTGAGCAAGAAATGTTGTATAAGTATATAAATGCATTTGAATTGTGTATAAGGAGCCCACATAATTTCTGAATGGCACTTTGTAAAGCACAGATCATTGTGTTTTGTATCCACATAGTCCTCGACTTACAACAGTTCATTTAGTGATTGTTCAGTTACAGCACTAAAAAAAGTGTCTTATGACCATTTTTCAAACTCATGATCACTGCAGCATTCCTCATGGTTATGTGATTTACATTCAGATGCATGACAACTAGTTCATATTTATGATGGTTGCAGTGTGCCGGGGTCATGTGATCACCTTTTGTGACCTTCTGGCAAGCAAAGTCAATGGGGAAGCCAGATTCACTTAACAACAGTGTTATTAATTTAACAATTGCAGTGATTCATTTAATGTGCAAGAAAAGTCATAAAACTTAACTAATTTCTTACTTAGCAACATAAATTTAGGGCTCAATTGTCATCGTAAGTTGAGGACTACCTGTACGGATAGTCCTCGATTTACAATCATTTGTTTCAACAGCACTGAAAAAGTGACTTGTGACCATTTCTCACACTTACGACCGTTGCAGCTTCCCCGTGGTCACGTGATCAAAATTCGGCCACTGGGCAACCAGCACGCATTTATGATGGTTGCAATGTCTCAGGGTCATGCGATCCCCTTTTCTGACCTTCTGACAAGCAAAGTCAATAGGGAAGACAGATTCACTTAACAGCCATGTTAGTAACTGAACAAGTAACTGCAGTGATTTCATTTAACCACCTTGGCAAGGAAGGTCGTAAACTGGGCAAAACTCACTTAACAACTGTCTGGCTTAGCACTGGAAATTTTGGGCTCAATTTTGGTTCTACGTCAAGGACTACCCGTAGGCAGATGCTTCTCTGAAAAGTAGGCCATGGAGGACAGAGATTAGTGTCCAGGAAAAAAGGCGCATCTGCACAGCAGCCTCAACCAGTCCAACAGAAGCTCATCAGTTGCCATCTCTGACTTTGTAACCAACAAGATTGTGAATTAGGTGCCCCAGATAATTTGTATATAAAGATTTGTGTCAGGAGAAAAGAAAACACACAATTTTAAAACTAAATGAACTTCAGCTATCTCTACAGTGAACTGGAGAATGAGATAAAGATTTTGTCATCTAAAATGTGAAACATGAAGCAATGGTTAGCAGGATGTATAGAAAACCTCAGGAGTCTTGTTTTGTTGTTGTTGTTTGTTGAGTAAATATGTTCTCAATTTGCTAAAGTGTAAGCTGCTCCTTGGTCCTCTGATTTTTTTAGTACATGGAACCGTGACTTATTTTTTTTCTTAAAGGTCATTCAGACAAAGTAATTTTTCTGTCAACTTTTGGGGAAAAAAGGTAGAATTTAAAATGAAAATAACTGCCGCTGGGAAGATTTGCTATAGCTTCTTAAGACTTGATCTTGGTTCTCCAGGAAGTTATCTCAAACCCAGGTTTATATTTGTGTCTGTCAACACTTCCAATCAAAACAATAGACTGAGGTGAATCACTATCCCCCCCCCCCCGAGAACTCTATTTTTCATTTAAATTTAAAGGATTTGTTTTCTTTAAAAAAAAAAAAGATAGATCAAGGAGCACCAGAGGAAGGCTCTATGAACATGCTGGTGCTCACCAGAATATTTTCTATCCTATTTCAGAATTCTGTGCCTAAAGTCTCTTTTTTTTTAGAAAGAAACAAATATTCTTAATTCTCAACAACAATCCACAGGAAGATGCGCCACTCCTGCTTCGTGGGATGAGCTCTGACATGAAATTCCTGAGGAAAAATATTTATGATATCCTACTATATCATTTGCCAATCCTGGTGCCCTCCAGATGTGGCACATTACAATTCCTGTCAGGCCTCGATTGTTATGGTCACCCCATCAGCATTAGGGGGTGATGGGAGTTGTAGCCCAATATATCTGCAAGGCACCTGGTGGGCAAGTCTTTTCTATTGTCACTCTCTATAATTCTCCCCTCCCTGTGAGTAAATTTAGAAGTACGATAGCAAAATATTGGTGTGAAAAATTTGCTTGGGCTCTGCCACCTTCTGGGAGCAGAGCTCTAATGCTTTTAACATCTACGGTGTTTATTATAAAACCTGCAAGTCAGTGTTTTGTGGCACGGCCAAGAGTGAAGGATTAATATTTTTCATTGTCCTCAACATATTTATGGCACAAACATGTCCTTACAGCCTCCTTTTCCTACAATGTCCCCTTCATCTCATCCCCAACCCAGGTCAGACAGGCACCCTGTTTCTGTATTGACAAAGTAATATAGGTAGTCCTCGAATTACGACCACTTGAGCCCAAAATTTATGTTGCTAAGTGAAACATTTGTTAAGTGATTTTGACCCATTTTATGAATTTTCTTGCCACAGTTGTTAAGTGAATCATCGCATTTGTTAAGTTAGTGACACGGTTATTAAGTGAATCCAGATTCCCCATTGACTTTGCCTGTCAGAAAGCTGCAAAAGCTGATCACGTGATCCCAGGACAGTCTTACCACCATAAATATGAACCACTTGCCAAGCATTTGAATTTTGATCATATGACCATGGGGATGCTGCCACAGTCGTAAGTGTGAAAAATGTCATAAGTCACTTTTTCCCCGTTGTAACTGTGAACAGTCACCAAATGAACTGCTGCAAGTCAAGGACTACCAGTATTTTCTCCCTGATGCTGACAGTATATGAGGGTGGCCTGAAGATGAGTCAAATTTGTTAAGGCAAGCGTGTCCAACCTTGGTAACTTTAAGACTTGTGGACTTCAACTCCCAGAATTATCCAGCCAGCAGGCTGGGGAATTCTGGGAGTTGAAGTCCACAGGTCTTACAGTTGCCAAGGCAACCTCTGCTTTACAAGGAAATCAGAAGGCCTGGAAACAGAATTTAAGAGTCCATTACAAGCCACGGTCCCTTCAAAATGATATGTGTATCATGATCATTAACCACATGATACACATTTATGAAACTAAGTATGATACTATAAAGTCACATTATTTGAGAGATGACTTCATGAATAGGATTGGTCATGGAGAATGGAAATGTCATACTGAGGGTAGTTTTACAGTGACTCAAGGATGGAATGGATGGATGGATAGCAGAAGCAGGGCGGGGGGGTGGGGGCGGAAGCCCATGATTTATGGGCTTCCCCATAACTTGCAACATGCCATATATTTGCCACATAGAACCTGTCATGTTTGAATCCTGAAATTTTCAGGTAGCTCTAGTGACAAAAGATGAAAAGTTCTCTGCTACATTCACATGTAGACTAAGCCTAAATCTAGTTATTTATCTGCCAATATCATTGCTTGGAGCATGACAATTGCTCCCAGCCAAGAATTTCCAAGCACTGTAAACCTCACCCTTTGCCCAAGTGCTCAAGGTAGCATCATACTTAATAATATAGAGGCCTCCAAGTTCCCCAGTAAAATGGATTGGGGTGATTGGCTCAAAGTGGCCTGATGGGTTGTGTAGTTAAACCGGGATTAAATACAAAGGATTATCCAATCCTTTGATCACATTTGCTCAGGAGATGCAGGGAGGCACAGGTTTTACCTGTTGGCTTCCTGCCTGCCACAGAATGGGGGCATGCTTAGTTTTGTTTCTCTATGGTTGGATGAGCTAGGAAACCGCAGCGAGGAAATAAATAAATCACTAGTGAGGACCGGTTGCTGCTGAAAGGTGCCTGGAGGGCTCTTATAATGGGGTGGGGGAGGTGCTGGGAGGGG
>JANHFL010008564.1:0-12768 GCA_032468155.1 Oxyrhabdium leporinum
AGAGAAGAGAAGAGAAGAGAAGAGAAGAGAAGAGAAGAGAAGAGAAGAGAAGAGAAGAGAAGAGAAGAGAAGAGGTTCTTTATTGGCCAAGTGTGATTGCACAGAATTTGTCCCCATTACATAAGCTCTCAGATCATGAATATCAATCTATTGCCATGGACAGTTTTCTCCCAGGTTGCCTTTCAGTCCACTGGTATCAGATTTCCAAGCAGGGAGACACTGTCTACTATTTCATTGAATTATTTTCATGGAATTCTCTTTAGCAAGTTTTATTGATATGAAAGGGAAGGTAGTTACAAGAATTCCATTATTTCCCACTTAGAAATATGTACACCTGATTTTTTTAAAATTTATTCTTGCATACAATACTTGTGAACATAATGAATATCTTCTTTCAAAAAAAAAAGAATTTTTACAAATCTTTCAATGTCATAGTGGTGTTACATTTTTACATTTATTCTGCTTTTGGCAGGTTAGGAATTCATGTCAGATTCAGGGAATGGAAAAGAATTTCCCATCCCCGTAGCACAGAACTTTTCAGAGCAAGAAAGCATAACAGAGTTGGTCGGAGTTGGTCGGTCCCAGCCATTTGTTCAGTGGGATTCGTGGCTTTGCAGCCCAGAAGGCCAGCTACACCATGATAGTCTTGGCTGAGACAGACAAAACATCAACTGAGAAGATAATGCTGAAGGCTGTTTGACTGAAGAGGCAGGTGACTTTTCTTGAAAAGAAGAAGAAAGGAAGGAAAGCAGGAGGGAGATGAGGATTTAGGAGAAATCCCTGTTGTTGGCCTTCACTATGCAAGTTTCTCAGTGTTTAAATGAAAATTCAAAAGATTAAGAGTGCATGTAAAGATATGAAGAGGACCAAGGAAGTCAGGATGATCCCCAACTCTTCCTCATAGGACAGAAAGATTATACTTTTAGGCCACATTGAGCTCTTTTCTTGGGGGAAATGCTGGTCCCTGATGTTTCCTAACATCTGAAGAAATTACTTGGGGAGATCATTCAGAGCCTTGGAGTTGGATTTCATTGGCATATGGCTAATACCTAGCTCTACTGCCCTTACCTACACTTGAGAACAAACCATAGAGAGAAAGTGATGAGGTTCAAACTGACTTAGATTTCCATATCCATGCCACCTTAGGCAACATATTACAGAGCCTCCTCTTGGAATGGAATGGAATGGAATAGAGCTGGAAGGGACCTTAGAGGTTTTCTAATCCAACTCCCTCCTCAAGCAGGAGAACCTATACTATTTCAGATAAGTGATTGTCTAGTCTCTTCTTAAAAATTTCAGCGATGGAGCACCCACGATTTGTGAAGGCAACCTGCTCCACAACTTTTTAATTGTCCTCTCACTGTTAGGAAGTTTCTCCTTAATTCCAGGTTGCTTTTCCCTTTGATTAGTTTCCAACCATTGTTTCTTGTCCTGCCTTCTGGTCCTTCGGAGAATAATTTAACCTCTCTTCTTTGTGGCAGCCCCTCAAAAACTAGAATACTGCTATCATGTCACTCCTAATTCTTCTTTTCTTTAGACTAGCGAAACCCAAATCCTGCAGCCATTCTTCGTATGTTTTAATCTCCAAGCCTTCTTTGATAATATTAGTTTCTCTCCTCAGAGTCTTGTCCCCTCTATCCTACATTTATATAATTACATCATTGCAATTCTGCTTACATGGTTGCATGACAACTATTCATTGCTAATTGATTTATGTTAACCTTTAATTATTTCTTGAAATATATTTAAATCATATTTTTATTTCCTTTATCTGTAAGTCTCCTTGCTAGTCAAATAGATATAAGGGCAGTGTACAAGCCCAGTAATAAATGGAACACATAATTAAATATTATGCCTGTGAGAAAACAAAATTGCAATCACTTCTCTATCTTACTTTTACAGTTAGATGTTCCTTTGTATTTAGATTTGGTCTCAGAATAATAATGTAACACTTGGGGAGGAATATGCAGCACAGTAAACCAGCACTGGAGGCCAAAATGGCAAAAATTTGCACAGCCACCATGTATTTCCTCTTGGTGCTCAAGTATGTGGGGACAAAAGACACCCAAACACTGCAGAAGACTAGCATGCTGAAGGTGATCAGCTTAGCTTCATTGAAGGCCCCAGGTAGATTCCTGGCAAGGAAAGCTACCATGAAACAGATGGCAGCCAAGAAGCCCAGGTAGCCAAGGGCAGAATAAAACATGGTGACAGAACCTTGGTTGCATTGCAGGACGATCTGTCCAAACTGAGAATATGGGTCAGAATCAGGGAATGGGGGAGAAACTGCCAGCCACGTGGCACAAACAACAATTTGGACAAAACAACAAATAAGAATAATGGAGTTGGTCAAACTCTTCCCCAACCAACCTTTTACTCTGTTTCCTGGTTTTGTGGCCAGGAAGGCCAGAACCACCATAATCGTTTTAGCCAAAACAGAAGATATGGCAAGTGAGAAGATTATGCTAAACACAGTTTGTCGAAGAAGACATGTGGCTTTTGTTGGTTGGCCAATGAACAAGAAGGAGGACAAGAAGCAAAGCAGGAGGGAGACGAGAAGGATGTAGGAGAGGTCCCGATTGTTGGCTTTGACGATGGGAGTTTCTAGGTATTTGATGAATATGATTAAAACGAAGCTTGTGATTAAAGACAAAAGTAGTCCAATGGAGACCAGGATGATGCCCAGATGTTCCTCATAGGACAGGAAGGTTATGATTTTGGGAATGCATTGGACTCGGTCCTTATTTGGATATTGATCATCCGGACACTTGGTACATTTTTCGGCATCTAAGAAAAGCAACAGCAATTTTAAAAATAATAATAATAATAATCTTACATTTCAAGAAAGACCTTCTTTGGATGACAGCTGACACCAAGAGACATGAAATCCATAATAAGGTCTAGATGATTTGTTATAGAGTGGAAAATACAGACTAAATGGGAAATGGAAATATTCTTTAAATATGAACAAGTTTTTATTTCAGAATACCTGAGTTGAACTATTTAGTATCTCCACAAAAAGAAGTAAGAAGAGTACCAGAAGAGAGAATTAGAAAGTTATTGGCTCCCCAGTTTAAATAACAAAAGCAATTTTATTTTATATCTTGATTTCAGGTTAATTCTGATCAGTTTGTCGGTATGTGAGTGTGTTCAAGTAAATGAATTGGAAACATTTATAATTGAGCAGCAAATTTTTAAGATGGGGGAAATATTGAACTAGAAGAGATTTCTCAAGAAGGTTATAAAAATTGGTAGAACTGCTGACGTGGGAGATATTTCAAGATATATAATTGGGAGAGCTTTGGACATGAAGGATTTCCAATTAGATGATATAGAATATTTATGGATGTTTTGGAACTATTATATCTAAATTATTGGAGGTCAATCTTTCTATATTGCCTCCAACATTTTTTACCATTTATTAATCACCTATCCCAATCTGCATTTATTTAAAAAAAAATAAGCAAGCTTTGGAGAATACGGTATTTGTCTGGTGATATTTTAGACATTCAGATAAATTAGTTTCTACTTCTTTATTGCATTGATTTATAATATTTCCTATCACAATTACACCTTTGGGCAGGGAACATGAATTAAAACCAACAAAAGTAAAAGCAATAAAAAGAAATTGTAATAATACAATAGTACCATAATAAAACCTTAGGGCAATGTAACCCAATTCACACAACACAGTCATGTTAAGAAAAGTCACATTGAATCTTACCATCAAAGACATCCCAACTCAAGGGAACATTCAGTCTTCAAAAACTTATGAAACACCACCAGGATCAGAGCCTAGCAAATATTAAGGATATGTAGAATTTATTGCAATAAGTAATGAAAGGTTTTGTTGCTGGTACCCAACAACTTGAATTCCATCCAGAATGCCACTGGAAGCCATGGTGTAACATGGCCATATGTAGAAGCACTAAAACTCCCTGTGCTACACTCTGGAGTAGCTGCAGTTTCCAAAAGTTTTCAAGGAAGCGGGAGACAGTAGCATATATTGCAGTACAGAAATTCATTCAAAATTGTGACATGAGTGACTATGCGTAATGTTTCAGAAGCTGACTGTTGTATTAGATGCTAAATAGACTTCAGATTGAATTTAAGAAGTGTATTTTAAGAAATATGCCATTACCCCACAGACAGAGTCATTAGAAATGTTGTTGTCATCGAGTGACACTCAGTTCGGATTCAGAATAGAGAATAACAGAGTTGGAAGGGATCTTGTAGGTCATCTAGTCCAACCCCCTGCTCAAGCAGGAGACCCTATACAATTCGAGACAAGTAGCTGTCCGGTCTCTTCTTGAAAGCCTCCAGTGATGAAGCAACCACAACTTCTAAAGGCAGTTCCATTAGTTGATTGTTCTCACTTTCAAAAAAATTTATTTCTAGGTTGAATCTGTCCTAGATCAGTTTCCTTCCATTGTTCCCTGTCTGGCCTTAGGGTGCTTTGGAAAATAGATTGTCCCCCTCCTCTCTGTGACAGCCCCTCAGATATTGGTACACTGCTATCATGTCAACCATGGTCCTTCTTTTCACTAGGCTAGCCATGCCCAGTTCTTGCAATTGTTCTTCAGATTTTAGCTTCCAGGCATCTAATCATCCTGGTTGCTCTTCTCTGCACTGTTTATAGAGTTTCAACATCTTTTTTTATAGTTTGGTAATCAAAACTGGATGCGGTATTCCAGGTGCGGCCTTACTAAGGCTTTATAGAGTGGTATTATTACCTCACGTGATCTTGATTCAATCCCTCTGTTAATGCAATTTGGGACTGGATTGGCTTTTTTGACTGCTGCCGCACACTGCTGGCCAGGAGTGGGCTTCAAAAATCTCAGCAAGGGGTTCTCTGCCCTGTTGCTGGGTGGGCATGGCCATGTTGGGCATGGTCTAGTCAGCCTCCTGCACCATGGTGGTGGTGGGGGGGTGTTCTTTCGCCTTTCCTGAAGCCTCTGGGAGGGTGAAAATGGCCTCACCCCAGCTCCAGACACTTCTGGGAATCCTGTTTTTCTCCCTCCCCAAGCCTCCGCACTCGCCATCCACAGCAGGCCGCGCGGAGATTCCTCAGAGAGGCATGGTGGAATGGGAGGGGAGGGGTGGAGTGGGCAGGGCCAGCCAGGAGTGGGATTTGGAGGTTCAGCGATCCCCACAGAATCTTCACTAAGGGTCTGCCCGAACCCCCGCAAACCCCCAGCAGCCTACCCCTAATTGATTGCCCATTAGGATTCCAAGATACCTCTCACAGTTACTGCTATTATGCATCCAGTCTCCTTTAATTTCTACCTGGTTCTTGAATTATTACTGCCTTTTATTAGAGATTGAGAGTACGGTGGCAGCACTTGGTCCTGAATACTAATTGTTTTTATATGCTGTTCGTAATTGGATCAGCCAATTTGGATAATAATGTCATTCCCAAAGTGTATATTCTACTTATGTTATCAATTGGGAAAACATCTGGCTTTTGCGATCTAGAATATCTATAAACTATTGCAAGGAATTGAATTTTGCTATTTGGACAGACTCTATAAAATGCCTAGGTATAAGATTTCTCAAAATATGAACCCTTAAGAACCATTAGATAGAGTTCTTAATGACTGTCTTAATAGATTAATATTTATGTAAATTAAATGTCTAAATATAAAGATTTTAATTCACTAACCTTTGATAAAATGGAAGCTGCCTTACAATGAAGGCAGTTTTAACATAATAGATTTTCAATTCCAACACTGAATACACTGAATATGTATATTATTTCGGGATGAGAGCTTTTCTGAATTTTCTGTTTTAGGCTATTTATATTGACCCATGTGTGACCTTAGCAGACTTTATAATCTAAGTATAGCAAACAGGGATCTTCATTTCCAGCTTTGAAAGCTGCTAGATAGATCTGGACACTAAGGTGAACCAGAATTATATAAGAAATTAACACTGAGCAGTTATCTAAATTTGAAGAAAGTGGGGAAGATGTTTAAATCCCTTAAATTAGTTGATTGGTAATGGTTATTTAGAGGGGACGCAGTGGCTCACTAGTTAAGCTGCTGAGCTTGTCGATCAGAAAGGTTAGCAACTCAGCAGTTCGAGTCCCTAGCGCCACGTAACGGAGTAAGCTCCCGTTACTTGCCCCAGCTTCTGCCAACCTAGCAGTTCGAAAGCATGTAAAAATGCAAGTAGAAAATTAGGGACCACCTCGGTGAGAAGGTAACAGAGTTTCGTGCGCCTTCGGCGTTTAGTCAGGCCGGCCACATGACCATGGAATTGTCATCATACAGCGCTGGCTCTTCGGCTTAGAAACAGAGATGAGCACCACCCCCTAGAGTCAGGAACTACTAGCACGTATGTGCGAGGGGAACCTTTACCTTTACCTTTAATGGTTATTTAAAGAGATTGAGTTCTAAATACTTTTGGCGATAGCCAAAACAGAAACTGACAAGGCAGCATGACCCAGATGCGTTAACAGCATCCAAGGTACCCCTGGAATTTTAGGTCCCTTGAACAGAACTCAACAATTTAATTTTATGTGTAATTTAAAAAGTAGAATCACAGCAACACTTACATACTTGAGAGTGAAGAACTATAATATTTTGGATCAACTTAAAAAAATGTAACATATACAAGTTATGATTTAATTGTGAAACTAATCCATCAGAAAAGAGGGAGGAAAAAAGAAAAAGATTTACATCACTCCTCTCACAGTGATTTCCTCTTTCTGGATTCTATGGTGAGTCTTCTGTTTTGTTTGGACTTCTTTTTCTGAACCCAACCATTCTACCTCCATTATCCTACCAATTAGGTCTTACCACATATGGTGGTCTATAACCTTAATAAAGATTGGCTGGCTAGCTCAAATTTCAAAGAATTCAGATGTTCTTCCAAACTGAAAAAGATGTATTTTCTCTGGCAATAATAAACCTTGCCTAATCTGCTATGTCCTTCTATTGCTTCTGAGCCCATCCTTCAAGATCTCCTTATTATTCTTTCCTTTATGGGAAGAAACTGAGCATGTTGAAAATATACAAGAAAACAGTCAAGCTTAGATTTGTCTTTTAACTGCACTTTGCTCTGGATAAATCCACTTCTGCAAGGCTCACCCTTTATTTTGTGTCACTCACCTTCTTGAATGGAGATGGTCCCCTCCGGACAAGGAAAACAGTCATAGCAGCAAGTTGGTTCTTCTTCCCGAGCCCGCTTGACAAATCCAGGATGACATTTTTCCACACATCTGGACTGAGGCAGAGGCTAAACAGAAAAACAAGGAATGCCAAAGAACTAACCATCTATGGACAATAGATGTTAGAACTAACCATCTTTGAACAATGGACACAAACATGAGATTTAGCCAAGAACAATATGAAATTTCTAACCAATTCCAAATGTTTGTAAGTCAAATTAGAGTCTTAGACTTTAAAAGAGCTGATTTCAATAAACTTAGAGCTTGGGAAGGATTTCATGGATGAGAATCCTCAAGGTGAAAGCAACCCGAGATGCTTGGGAAACTTTGAAAAGTAAGATTATAAAAACCCACTCTAGCACAATTCCAGTGAGTAAGAGATCTCAAGTAAGAGATCTCAAAAGAAACCAGCATGGCTGCACAAAAAACTTTCTGATAAACTGAAAGTCAAAAAGAACAAATATAAAAAGTGGAAAGAAGGGCACATAAATAAGGCAGAATATCAACATATATCCTGAACTGGTAAAGTTGAAGTCAGGAAAGCTAAAGCTCAAAATGAACTAAGGCTTGAGCCAAAAGTCAAAACTAATGCAAAAGCTTCTTTTGATGTGTAAAAAAACAAGGAAAAAAATAAGGAACAATTGGTCCATCGATGGGAGAAAATGGCAAGAACATGACAAGCAGCAGGGAGAAAGCAGAACTGTTTCTCTCACTTTACTCATTTTTGCCTCTGTCTTTACACAAAAGGAAAAAACAGCCCAACCTATCAAAAATACTGTAAAATGCAGATTAAGAATACAAGTCAAAATAAGCAAGCAAATGGTAAGAGAACACCTATCCACACTACATGAGTTCAGATCACAAGAGGGTTAGATGGATTACACCCCAGGGTTCTGAAGGAATTGGCAGATGTGGTTTCACAACCACCGAACCATATTTTTCAAAGTTCCTGGCGCACCAGGGAACAGATGACTAGGAAAGAGCTGATGTAGCTCCCATCTTCAAAAAAGGGAAAAAATGGATCCAGAGAACTACAGACCTATCAGCCTGACATCAATACCTGGGGAAATTATTGACAAGATAATCAAGCAACAAATCTGCAAATAATCAGAGGCAAGGCAAGCCATAACCAGGAGCCAACATGGATTTGTCAAAAACAGATCATGCCAGATGAATCTTATCGCGTCCTTTGACAATGTGACAAAATTAGTAGACCAGAGAAATGCTGTGGATATAATTTACTTGGACTTCAGTAAAGCATTTGATAAAGTTGGCCACAACCTACTACTTGATAAGATAGGAAAATGTGGGTTAGACAGCATCACCACCAGATGGATTTGTATCTGGGTGACCGACTGCACTCAACATGTAGTCCCTAATGAAACTGCATCTACACGGAGGGAAGTATGCAGTGGGGAACCCCAAGGCTACATCTTAGGGTCGGTATTCTTCAATATCTTCACCAATGATTTAGATAAGGGGATAGAAGGAGAGCTCATCAAATTTGCAGACGACACAAAGGTGGCAGGAATAGCCAACTCTCCAGAAGATATGCTCAAGATACCGAAGCATCTCAACAGACATGAACACGGGGCCCTATCTAACAAAATGAAATTCAATGGTGAGAAAAGTAAGGTTCTACATTTAGGCAAGAAAAATCAAATGCACAGGTATAGAATAGGTGGTACCTGGCTCAACAGCCATAACTACAAGAGAGATCTTGGAGTCCTAGCGGACAATCACTTAACTATGAGTGCTGCAGCTACCAAAAAGACCAACAAAGTCCTAGGCTGCATTAGCAGAGGGAAAGAATCAAGATTAAGTGAGGTGTTCACGTGAAGTTAGTACCACTTTATAATGCCCTGGTAAGACCACACTTGGAATATTGCATCCAGTTTTGGTTGCCACGATATGAAAAAGAAGTTGAGACTCTAGAAAAAGTGCAGAGAAGAGCAACAAAAATGATTAGGTAAAACATATGAAGGGTGATTGCAGGAATTGGATGTGAAAAGAAGGACTAGGGGTGACATGATAGCAGAGTTCCAATATCTAAGGGGCTGCCACAAAGAAGAAGCGGTCAACCTATTCTCCAAAGGAGCAGAACAAGAAGCAGTGGATGAAAATTAATAAAAAGAGAGAACCCACCCAGAACTAAGGAGAAATTTCCTGACAGTTGGAACCATTTGTCTGAAATGTTATAGAGTTTCCTGCTTGACTAGAAGACCTTCAAGGTCCCTTCCAACTCTGTCATGCTGCTATAATCCCCAATTCCTGATGACCACTCTTAGCATTTCTATGGAGATACTAAACTGCAGAGTGGACACAACAAAGTTATGATCCAAGTGCTAAAGAGTAATTAACCAGCGCTGGATGCTGGACAAGGATGAAATCAGTGTAAAGCAATGCTCCAATTATTGCGTCTGCCAGTCAATCCAGAAAGACAGCTTGGTTAATGATACGGAAAGTTCCCAAGATCACTATGAAAACTAATAGGGCTCTACTACTTCCCATATTCAGTTCACAGGAGAGGTGATCTACCACAATGATCAAACCCAGTCCCCTCAAAATGGGTCCTCTTTTAAGGCTTTGCAAAGCACAAATCACTATTTCACCCACCTTATTGAGCAACTTCAGCTGTGACAGAGCATCTTGGCTGATAGTAAGTCTCTGTCTTTCAATAGTCCCCAGGTTCTTTTTGATGAGTTTATTCTTGGGCAAAACCACCCAGCCTGTGATGTTCAGATCTGCTGCTACATTCCCCTTTTCATCCAAGTACATTTTCTCCTTGGAAAGATTGAAAAACTCATTCTTCGCTAGAAAGGGATGAAGCTAGAGTAGAAAAATCCAGGAATTCAAAACAAGGAAACTTGTTATTTTCCCATTTGAATCACCTACCAATGTCAAATTTGCAAAAATCGTTAAAAGGGAGAACAAATATTGCAACTCAAAATTTTAAAAAAGATGATTTGGTCCTGAAGATTCTGGCTAAATACTAGAGCAGATCACAAAGGGATCATTCACAAATTCCTTGAAATTGGGGAATTATGAATAACAAATACGGACTCCTTGGTGTTCTGAGAGCTTGGATGTTTTCTTGCAGCTGTTTGGTATCTGACTGAAGAAGTTACCTATGCTGAAGATGTTACCCAGACAAATAACAGCTCATGTCCATGTAGACAACCAAGCTTAGAGAGCATCAAGGACTCAACAGATCAATTGTGAAATTATTCCAATATTTTCATTGATGCAGGGAGATAGAAGGATAAGAGATAGAAGGATCAAACATCATTCTGTAATGCAAGTATTACGCAAATTCTTAGGAAAAGAATGACGGGTTAGTGTCATGGATCCAAGCAACAGACCCAATGCAAACAAAACTCTGAGGCCTGAGTGTTCTTCGAAGTATAGAGTTATTAGGCATGTCATATTGGCACATCTGGTGGAAACCCAACTCTAAAGTCCCGTGGTTTTCCCCACCCAAATTAAAAGTAAATGCTCTCTCCCCCTCTCCACATATCCATCACATGATCCAATCAAGTCACAGTCCAACCTTCAGTTGGTTCCAGTCCACGCCTTCCCAACACCTCGTGAGAGTGTCCTTGGTTCCCAGAAGAATGAATTTTATTTTGGCTACAAGGACCCAGCTATCTCTATTCCCCATTCCCGTTCCCACAGTTCCAACTAGCCCCGCTATGGCAGCCCTGAAGATGCTCCAAAATGGCTTCAGGGTTGACAGAAAGCTATTTTGAACTCTTTTTTTAAAGCCAACCTTTCGGGGTTTTTTTAAAAAATGGTATTTCCTGATAGATAGAAATACAAAGAGCCATGGTGGCACAGTGGTTAGAATGCAATACTGCAGGCTAGTTCACTGTTCATTCCAGGAGTTCGATTCTGAATGGCTCAAGGTTGTCTCTACCTTCCATCCTTCCAAGGTTCAGTAAAATGAGGACCCAGGTTGTTGGAGACAATGTGCTGACTCTGTAAACTGCTTAGAGAGGGCTTAGAGAGTGTCAGCCCTGAAGCCATCTTTAATGAGAGTCTTCAGGGTTGCCACAGCAATGGCTGAGCTAGCTGTGGGAATGGGAGGGGGGAGGTGAAGATAGTGTGGGGTGTGTAATCATAACAACATTCTTTCCCTTGGGAGTCAAGGACATGGGAAGGTGTGATAGAAGTTGGCTGAAGTTGGATGGTGATCTGACTGGACCATGGGATGCAGATGTGAATGCAGGTGAAGGACTTTGATTTTACTTTGGGTGGGGAAAACACAAGCAACTGTAGCAATTAGGACCTGACAAACTGGTGTCACCTATGAGAATAGACAGATGGAGGCTATAATGTAGATATTTCATTAAATGTTGATATGTATCACTACTTGTATTATTATCTATTCTGGTCACTGATCGCAATAAAATTTTATTGTTAAGACTTTAATGATTTTGACGAAAGGTGGGGGAATGACTCTCAAATTGGCAGCTAATATCAAATTATGTGGCATAATCAATTACCTAAAAGCAGATCTGAAACTAAAAAAATACCCCTTAATAATTTACTAAAATGGCTGAAAGAAACAATGAAAGTTAAGAGTGCAAACATTTTTACTTAGAAAAAAAGGAGACGTATGTGTAGACGATGAGGGATCCCTCACTTGACAAGAACATTTATAAAAATGATCTCAAAATAGTAGTTCTTTGCAATCCAAATATTAAGTGTGATCATCATCTTCTTTTAATGACCCCATAATCCCTTGCAGGTTGGAGTCTGTGCAACTGAATGGGCTAGCAGAATACTTACTGGCCAGGTGCCCTTCCTGTCACCAATGTGGAGTTTTGTTCAGCAGATATATTCTCATTGTGCCCAGAGAGATCAATATCTACCTCTGCCTAAGATCAAACTCACAACGTCCTGATTGTGAGATGAGAGCTCCACCTCTTAGACCACACACCACTCCTAAATATTGGGAGGGTAATGCTTATGGAAAAAAGGTAGTTCCATCCAATGGGAATCTCAGGAAGTGTACATTCTAATCTATTCGGATTTAGGAAGATCTCAACTCAGGTAGTGGATTTACTTGCAGCAACCAATCTTGGAAAAGCCAACACAGAAAAATTGGATCAGGTTCAGAGAATGGCGATGAAACTAATGAAGAGATCGAAGCAGCTGCTCTTCGCCTTGAGAAACAATAACCAAGGAATGGAACCATGTTGGTCTATGCAGCCAAGAATTAGTAATAGTACCGTTGTCAACTAAGACATTTTATTCACAAAATCTATTTGCTGGAGAACAGAGAATATTGCTATCTTCAATACCTGAAAGCTGAAGACCTATGCCCTCTTATTCCAGATTTTAGGATCCAGATTCTGGCTGAACAACAGGACAAACACCCTAAGCAAAGTCCCTCTCTGAAATGTAAAAAAATGTAAAAAATAAATGGAAGAGCAGTTTGAAAGACAAGCCACCGAACCAGAGAAGTTCAGACTTCCCTTCACTATGAGTCTTAATGCAAAGAGATGGTAGCCATCAGCCAGAAAAGCTTTCTTGGTTTCCAGCATGGGGGATGGGGGGGGGGGGCTAGAAGGCCGCGGGAGCTCTTTCAAATT
>JANHFL010008565.1:0-42922 GCA_032468155.1 Oxyrhabdium leporinum
ATGTATGCATGCATGCATGTATGCATGTATGTATGCATGTATGTATATATTTTAATGGTAATTCAACTTATCTTCTATGTTGATCACCCCTGAAACAGTTCTTGACTATTATCAACTAAGGCCAAAAAAAAAAAGCCTGGCCAGTCTCTATGATAGAACTTAGATCACAGGAAATATTTGACGTTTTGGAAATGTGTAATGCACTGCTTCTAATAATGGCATTTAGGGAATGGCCTAAAGGCTCAGCCAAGAATAAACTGGGGAAGTAATCCTTCCTTCAGCTTTTTAAAGCTTACAGCATTAAGACTTTAAAGACTATTCCAGCATTTTGAACTGGACTTAGTAATAAATAGGGAGCTAATGTAAACTCTCCAGACTTCATGTAATGTGGTTCTATCTTAATTCTTAACATCTCCCAGATTCCCTACATGTAACACATGGGAGCAATTCAGCCTGAAACATACCAGAAACTAGATGCCTACTCAGGAAAAGCATTCTAAATCTGCTCAGGGTTGTACTTAGGGGAAAAAATGAATATTGTAAATAAAGAACTGACCCCTTTGAAGGCTCCCTAAATTAATGATATCTGCTACAGTTGGGGTAATCAGTTTTGAAGTTCAACAATGCTTTCTTCTTCTCCTTCTCCTTCTTCTCCTCCCTCTCCTCCATCTCTACTCATTTTTTCCACTCCATTAAGCTTCATTAAATACTAGACAAAGGGAGAAAAATCCTATATCTCAATTGCCTCTGTCATCTTTTCTTCCTTGTCACCCTATTTCTAAACAAATAGTCCTAAGCATTCTAACCTTTTCTCAAAAACATTCTATCTCTTATTCATTTGTTTTTATGCTTTGCACACTGTCCAGGTCTCCAGAATTTTTATGGAATATGGTAACCAGAATTGTACATGGGGTTCTAATAATAATAGGATCATAAATCTGCAAAAGGCAGACTTATTTTTGATCTTTTGCCTAATGATCCCTAAAATGGATTTTGCCTTTTTCAAACTTGCAGTACATCAATATATTTATTTGCTAAACCACTCAGCATAATCCCAAGATTAGCTAATATCCTATTCAATTTCATCAACTCTGAAGAGATCACGTAAAAAATTGTAAAAATAATCAGTTTAAAATGACAACCATGTCATTTTAAATCGTGATTTTTAAAAAAAACAACCCAAAGCTCCTTATTAGTAACCTCATTGTTTTCCTAAACCCTAAAAGTAAAGGCACAGTCTCACAGGATGGGTTCCTCTGTCAAAGACAATCCTGTACATTCAAATATTACTATACCAGAAAACTCTTCAGGGTTCACAAGACAAAAAAATACACTAAAATAAAGCAACATAAATATAAGGCAATAAAGCCCAGGATTATACAGATAGTCCTCAATTTACAATCATTCATTTAGTGACCATTTGAATATAATGACACTAAAAAGTGTGACTTATGACCAGTTTTCACACTTGTGACCATTGCAGCATCCTCATGGTCACATGATCAAAGTTCACGTGGCAAGTGGCAAGCATTATAAAAGTGACAACATACCTTTTGTAACCTTCCCAAGTGGACTCTGACAAGCAAAATCAATGGGGGAAGCCAGATTTGTTTAACAATTGCATGATCATTTAACAACTGCAATCATTTGCTTAACAACTGTGACAATCAGTGTCGTAAAATGGGGCACAACTCATTTAGCAACTGTCCTGCTTAGCAATGGAAATTTTGGGCTCAATTGTGGTTGTAAGTTGAGGACTATCTGTATATAGTAATAGTAATAGCTATTGTCAGTCTGCTGTGAATAGTTTGGATTTTACACCTGATTGGTTGGTAAATTGGATCTAGTTCTATTTTTCTGTTGATGGATCATTTGAGTGAGTGCTATCTGAGTGCTATCTGAGTGCCACACTTCCAGGAATTCTCTGACCCTTCTGTTGTTTGCTTGGTTGATTATTTCTATGCTATTCTAGTCAAATGTGGAACTCATTTTGAGAGTATGGGTGGCTGCTAGGAATTTCTGATCTTGGTTCTTTATTATAGGTTTTCTCCCCTTGTTTCTTTGCTGTAACTGTTGTCTTGTCTGCCCTATGTAGTGTACAGTACAGTCTTGTTCCTGTATATGCTGCCTGCTCTTGCTTAGTAGGGGATGCAAGTTTTTGATTATCACAAGATTATTTGTACCATTTTTTATAGGCTTGTGGGCAGCAAGGATGGCCAGCAGACCGAGTACTCCTCTGGCTTGCTCAATTCCAACATTCATGCTTTCATTTTTGCTTCTATTTTTTTTTCTTCCCTGTCCATTTTATTCCAGGTTACACATAACCACTACCAAGAAATCATTTGTACCATTTGCCAAACTTTTCATTCCCTTTCTATTTGTTACTAATTCTCTCAAGCTTTCATAATAAACAATAAAACCAGCCTTGCTTTTAGATGTACTTTTTCATGCTATATATGAATAGAACCATGCTTAAATCATATATCTGGTTAGTAGGTAAAATTAGTTATTCAAACAATGAATAATAGAGAGAAATGGAGAAGAAAATAGCAGAAAAATAACAGAACACTTAAAATCATATGTAAAATTCTAATGACATGTCTTATGACGTAATTCACCCTGGGTTTAATAGCTGTTCTTTGTTACCCTAACCTAGTCTTGTGGCAAATCATTTGCATCTCTTAATAGCTGTGATACAAAATTTAGCTGTATTATATGTAATGTTAGACTTGTTATCTGATAAAGGGAAAGCTAAATCTACCAGATAGCTACCGTTCTCATTTGTTCTTGGAATTCATAATGGCTCAGTTACTTTTACTCTCTTGCTTCATTCCCACTTATCCATTTATGCCACCTATATCCTATAGAAATTATCTATCAGTACAAATTATGCTGAAATAGTGCCTACTTAATTTAAGATAGCTTTCTGTATTCCTGTTCCTGTTTACTATACACTTCCTAGGAAAGCACGTATCTCCAAACATACACATCCTCTCCTTTATGGCTTTTTCTCATTTGAATAATTTGAGGATACCCATTGAGAATTCTGTTCCCTGCCAATGCAGCTGGACCCAGCTATCATTAATACGTTCATTAGATTCATGCTTCTTTTGTTCAGTCATTTGGAGAGCCTTGAATGAAAAGAAGCTGATAGAAAGCATTTTGGCTGAGGCTCAAAGGAGCTGCTATACCACACAAGGTCAGCATTGCACTGCATGCAATTGATATCTGCTCTTGCAGTCAGTAGTATTCATGTAGAAATATAAATGAATAGGCTGTGGGGCAAAGATGGGGAACCTGGGGGCTCTGCAAGTATTGCTGAACTACAAATACCAGAAGTCTCAAGCAGCAGGAGCAATTCTAGATGGGCTAACAATAGAGAACAATCAATTTTGCAATCTCTCTAGAGCAAAGGCCTCATTAACTGTTTAGAGTAGGCAATTTAGTGTCCTCTAGATATTCTGGATTAAGCGATACTAGGACGGAAACTGATGGAAGCTCAGGGATGGGCTGATACCAGTTCGCACCAGTTCGGGCGAACCGGTTTTTAATTTTATGGCCAGTTCGGCGAACCGGTAGTTCCTGCCCCTGGCTGGCTCCGCCTGCCCCACCCCTCCCAGGAGTACCCACATGGCCCATTTTGGATTACAGGTAAGTGCAGGGCCCGTGTGGAGGGTCGGGGAGGGCAAAAAATGGGCCTCCTGGAAGTTCCAGAAGGCCGGAAACATTTTCACTCCCAGGATGGTGCAGGAGGCTGACTAGGCCATGCCCACCATGGCCACACCCACCCAGCAACCAGGCAGAGAACCGGTTGCTAAATTATTTGAAGCCCACCCCTATGGAAGCTATAACACAAAACATCTGGAGAGCACCAGGAACTATAAAAGGCGAAAATTAGACTGCAAAGTGACAGCATGCCAGTTTAGTTTAGGATGGAAATAGATGGGGAAGGAAAAGTGATGATTTAAAAGCTAAGAAGGCTCCAGATTAAGCAGACTGAAGAGAAGAAAACATTAAGACATGTATGACATGTAGGGCAGGTTTCCCGAACCCCCGGGGCCCTGGACCAGTACTTGTCCACAGTCTGTTAGGAATCAGACCACACAAGTGGAGGGCAAGCGAGCGAAACTTCATCTGTGCATGCACAGGATCTAGATTGTATTTAAAACTATCCCCCCCCCACCCCGGTCCGTGGAAGACAATTTTTTTTTCTTCCAAAACTGGTTCCTGATGCCAGAACTGTTGGGGACGACTGATATAGGGTATGAAGTTGATTTTATGGAGCAAGTTAGTTAGATAGAGAGTCATTGAAATGTACCAATTCCTGCACCAACCTCACAGCTTTCCTCTCCAAAATGCATTACAATACTTGTTCTGCTTGGATGAACAGCGAAATGTCTCAAACTAAGAAGAAAAATAAGTCCAGTTGCCATAACTGAACCTTCAGACGACCTTACCTAGATAACTGAGAACCTTCATCAACATACGGTTTCTGTTAATACAAATCTGATGTCAAATAAGACTTTACATGCAGTTGCACATGAGCTCAGGAAAAAATGCCAGCAGTGCTACCTGAGCTCCAGGTTATCTTTCCTCTTTCAAACATAAAGCACTGTGCAGCCCATGAGTGTCTGGGGTGGGATGGTGCTTGAAAGAAACAAGATGGCAGCTTTCATCACACAGGAATTACCACCATTTTTATTATCACTTTTTAATCTCCCTGGATGCCCCTGATATAGCCCAAGTACCTACGGATAGTTTTGTGAAAAAAGGGAGACTTCGGATATAAGCCATTCTTCAGAGATTTGAGGGAGTTGTAACATTAGCATATCTGGAGATTAGCAAGTGAGGAACAATATGGGGGAATGCATGGAGGATTGCAGTGGGTACAGATTACCAATACTTTGCCTCATCTGGAATTCTAGGATCTTGTACAAATGAAATTATTTTCCATTAATGAAAAGCTGCTAGGTCTAATCCAGACATGCTATTTTTAATGCAAAATATTCATTTACCTGAAAAGGCTTGTCCATGACAAGTTGTATCAAATGATTATGCTGAAATTATGAATTAATTCATAGAACAATTCACACCAATGTTAAGTGATAAATACACCCAAGACCTAGCTAGAGTTATTTTCATGTGAAATACTCCTAGGATTATCCATTAGTGGTCAAAGTTCACTTTAACTGATATGTCTCCAAAGACTTTAGCTACTTCTGTCTACTGACATCTCCCCCTGCTTTATTTTGTTCTCCTGGTTACTTTAATTCCTCTTTCTTCAAAATTATCCTTGTGAATAGCAGGTCTTAAGCTCTTACAAGACACTTACTGTACAATCTCTCACCTCCATGCCAGACATTTGCAAAATGCAAGCTGCAAAACTTTGTTGGTCAATCTACAGGAACTCTGAAAATGGTATGGTTCTGGGTTACGTACAAAAGGATCCCTCCAGATCTTCCCTCTTCAGCAGATTTAGGAGACTGAATTGTTTTGGAGGCAAGAAGCACAATGGAAGCAAATACCTTGGGAAGAATTTGCTGGAACAAAGTGGAAATGATTAGAAGCCAGCAACTTTTAACAGATTCAAAATTATTTTATTGGATTTTCAAGGGAAAAGATGTGAACCCCCAAGAACCAGTTTCAGTACTAAAGAAGCATATGTTTTATCAGGGATTCTGTATTCAAGATTCTTGTACATATTTAAGGCCGATTTTCTGCAGGCTTTCTTTGTAATCTGAATCTTTTATGAGATTGAGGCAATAAGGATTGTCTTACAAATTTCTTGATATATATATAACCTTAATTTTGGAGCTTTTTTTAAAATTGCCTTCTTTCAGGGATCGATGGCAAAGAACAAGCCAATTGTAATTGTGATCTGAATGCATCCATGCAATTTCAACTCCCCCCCCCAATACACAATATTGCATTCTTAAGAAAATTAGATTGTGGTAAACTCCTTGAAATGCGTTCAGAGTAAACCCCTTGCTGGGTCTGCAGTGACACCGGCAGTTTCGTATTTAGGCAAATATTCAGAAGACTTTCCCCAGCTGTGGATTAAAGAACGGCATACTTCGGAGAATCCCCTGAATGGAAAAATTAGTCCTATCCGGCCAGACAAAGTGGTGCTTTGACAGCCATCACTTGATCTCGGCCTTCGTGGGTTCCGCTCAGGCAAAGACCAAGTTTCCCGTCTTGCTTCGCCGTCCCCATAAGTCGCCCAACGAATAATAGACGGAATCCGCGGCACCATCTCCCTCTAGGACCCGGGTGAAAACTGAAGCCGGGAAGGGGCAGAATGCAGCCCACTGCGCAATGCACACCATTTCATACTTCAGCATCTTGGAAACCTGGGAGACCCACAGCAGCGGCCACACCGATCCAAGAGGGGGCGTGGAGAGGCAAGGCGTTGAGTCGCTTCCAGGAGCCGAGCCAAGCCGCTGCAGCTGGCCGCGCAGAGCCCTTCTTTCCTTCCTTCATCCTTCTTTATTTCTTCGCTTCTTGCATCTCTTTTTAAATCCGGGAAAGAAAAAAAAGAGAGAAAGAGAGAGAGAGAGAGAGAGAGAGAGAGAGAGAGAGAGAGATGCGCGCGATGGCTTCGCCAAGGGTCTGACCGGCCACCGAAGCCAGCAGCCTGTATATTATATGCACATTTGCTAAGTGGATGCTGCATTTATTTGCTGGCCTTGGACCACAGCCGTTCGGGTATTGATCGGGCAAACGTAAAAGCCCTCCGATTTTTGTGTTTTTGTTTTTTCCTCACCCACGCCCACACCCTCCAGCTTGAAGCTCCCCCAGAGGGAGGGAGGGAGGACCTAGAAACGTTTGCAGGCAAAGTTGCGAGTCACCAGGGAGGGGGGGTCGCGGGGGCGATGCCGTGTGAGCCCGAGCTGCTGCAGCGGCAGGAGAGAGAGGGCTCTTCAGGAACGAGAAGGGGCCGAGTCCCGTGGGCAGCTGCTGCAGCAGAAGCTACGTCCGACTGAAGGAGGAGGAGGAGGAGGAAGGGAACACGGCGGCGCCGGAGTGGAAGCATCATGAATCCTGTGAGGCGTCGGGCGCTGCGGCTGCTTCTGGCCTGGGGTGAGCCTTTCTTTATTTCCCAGGGGTTTCCGTCCTAAAAACGGGGCATGGGGTAGTTTTCAGCCCGCGTGCAGGCTCGATCCAGGAGGAGGAGGAGGAGGGTCGCTCGGAGCCCAGCCACTCCAACGCGTCCTGGACAAAGAGGCAGGCGGCGCGGAGCTGGGAACGGGGCTCAGGGCTGCCTGCTTGCCGCCGCCTATGGAGTCAAGGAGCGGCGCGGTGGGAGGGTTCCAGCCGTCCCCTGCGGGAGTTGGGCCGGTTTTAGCTGCCGCCGCCGCCGCCGCCGCCGCCGCTCTCCTTGCTCGCTCGCTCGCCGCGTTGGGCTCCTTTAAGGCGCGAACGGGAGACGGGCCGATCTGTTCGGCTGAGGTGGGAGCCCGATGGGATCCTGAAGCTTTCTTGTCAGGAGGGAGGTGGGAGGAAGAGGAGCCCACCAGGAGGAAGGACGTCTTCGTTTTGCCCGGGCAAAAAAAAGGCATTTCTTTCCCTGAAGGTTTCTCTAGGATGTCACCTCAGGATTGTAAGAAGTTACTTTCCTCCTGGCTGCCTCAGTTAGACGCTGCTGTTCTCCCCCCACCCCTCCCGAAAACTCTTCTTTATTCTATTCAGGAGGCATAAAACCAAAAATAAGGCAACCACATTGTACCTTAACATGTTTTATGCCCAGTATGATTGGATTAGGGTTCAGTGTCTCAACCAAATCCAGAAAGCTGACCTTCCTGAATAAATTATTGGAAAATTATTTGATAAATAAATAAATTATTGGAAAAGCAATGTCGTGGGAACACGATGACATAGATTTAAAAACTTCTTTTAATACATTATGCTAAGTTGTGGCTTGTTTCACCATAGTGGCTAGGTTTGCACAACGTGCTAAGGTGGAAAGCAGGCTTTCTAAATCAGATATAGGGTCACACAGAGCGTTGGGCAAAAGTTTCAGTAAAAGTGGCATCCACATCAATTTTTATGGCATTGATGCCAATAAATAGGGAAGATTTAACTGAATAAGTAGACGTAACAGAATCATTTAGATAATTTTGGGCTTAAAATTAGCCAGATTTGAATAAACTCTGAACAGTTAAGAATAAGATCTGTTGGCAAGAGAAGCTAAGGGCGAAAGGAGCTCAAGATGGGAGAGTTTTTAAAGGCTATACTAAAAGCACACTTACAAATATTTAATTTCAGCGAGGGAAAAATGGAGTCAGCAGAAGCCAGTGGAGCTACCAAAAAGATTTGTAAAGATCGAAAAATGAAAAGACTACAAGTCAGAAAAGAAAACAGACAGTAGATTGAAACTGTAGAGCAAGCAAATACTCAGAATGAGTTGACAAATGCAAGGGAAAGTAAGAATGATTTATAATAAAGACTTACGTGGTTTCATTCATGTATCCTAGATAGCTGGTAGAAGAGGAGAAAAAGGGAAAAGAAGATGGAACGAATTACAGATTGATGAAACTGGGAAGAATCTAAAACAGATCATAAAAAGATCTATCTTTAACATTTTGAACATTTATCAAAAACAAATACAGATAGGGTAGCATCTCATTTCTTTGGTCAAATAACTTAATAGATTGTGGGTATGCTTGTTGGTGTCTTTCAACTGCTTGAAACATTCCATGATATATAAATTGATAAGTTAACGAAATGTGGGGTGGATGGCATAGCAATTAAATGAATATTAAATGGACACACACATATGTACATCAAGTCAGTATTGACTCCTGATGACTGCCTGAACTAGTCCCTGCAATTTCCAGAAATGGTTTTGCCATTGCAGATATCAGTGACTCCTCATCAAATTGATATAAAGTGAGATGTCACAATGAATTGTCCTGGATCTTCAGCTTCATGTTTATTAATGATTTGGATGAAAGATGACTTGAAAGTTTGTCTGATTGGCAGATGGCACAAAACTAGCTGAATTAGCTATTATCCTAGAAGATTGAAATAAAACTCAGTGGAATTTAACAGAGACAAGTGTGAAGTTCTTCACTGGGAAACAAAGATCAAATGCACAAATATAGGATACACAAGTATATGGTTTAATAGTGATATTTCTGAAAAAGTTAATTGCAAAGAGAACACAGTAGGAGCTAGCAATATGATTTGGCTGAAAAAAAGCAAAATGCAATTTTAGGCTGCAGCAAAAAAAATATTAATTTCTAGTAATGGGAAGTAAGTGTTCCACTTGATTCTAGCTTGATCACACTTCATGTCTAGTATTGTATCCACTTTTGGACATCATACTTCAAGAAGGAGTCAGAGAAATTGGAACAGGTTCAATGAAAGGCAGCGTAGCTCACTGGGAGATCACATTTATCTTGAAGGAGCTGGGTGCATTTAGGCTTGTAAAAAGATTGTAAAAGATTTAGATATATGAATGGATGTCACATAGGAAAAAAGTCAAAGTATTTTACTTTCCTTCTAGAATAAAGGACTCATAATAATGGATTTCAGGTACTGGATGCCAAATTCCAGCTGAATGTTTGGTAGGGAGTGGTTTGGGGCTTTTTTAAGTTTTAACAATTTGATAGTTGAACCAATTTCCCAGATAAATGGTAAACTCTGTTTCATAGTGTGTGTCCAGATGAGGCCTACACAATAATCTATCTGGTATACCTTAATTTGTATGCGTAAGCAAAACGTTCTGGACATGGAAGAGCTGGTTTGGGGTGGTCTATATTTGGATCAGAATCCTTGTGCTGTGGGCACAGACCTGAAATAAGTACCTTTGGTCTGAACATGGACCCAAAACACGTGTATTCCAGAAAGACATTTTCAGGATAGTGAAAACAGGAAAAAGTCAAGGTCAGTGGCAGTTATGCTGGTTAAGCAGACACAGAGAAAGGAAGGCACTGAGAATAATCAGGGGAAGGACTTGCAAGCTCTTCTGTGTGCCATTGAATTCAAGTATGCATATCCAATTGACCAGCTTGTTCCAATGATTTCCCTGGCCTATCTCCTTTTAGCCACCTTTGCTGTCCTTCTTTATTCAGGATTCAAAACAAGATACGTTTCTTATGACATGCATGCCTATTACTGTGATTGCTGCTTTGAGCAGCAAGTTGGCCCAGTGGCCTTTTTCAAGTCTATGACTCTATGAATCTTGTCTTATATGAGAGCACATAATGTTTGTAAATTAGCATGCTAGGCCACCTCATCTAATTGTGGTTTATTTATTCTTAAACTACTGTTTACGGTGATGTGCAATCCCATTATTACTTGTGTCTGTAAGGTAAAAGCCTTTGTTTGAGACATCTCAATAATCCAGTTTAAACTTTAATAGAAGTGAATATCTATAGCCTAGGGCTGAACTGAGGAGGGCTTGGTGCTCTCTGAGATAGGTTGTTTGCTAAGGGTCGTTTCATGAATTGACTAGGTAAAATCATCAGTGCTAATGAGTCTGGATTTGCTCTCTGTTAATATACAATAGCTAGTTCTGCCTGTAGTGTTGAGTGTACAGTTTTCTCTTTGGTAGTTCCTTGATTTAGGTATTATTTTCTGCTTGACTGTTTGGTGTTAATCCCTGCTTATCTGGGTGTTGGTTGCTGGACCAGGCTAAATCCAAATCCTAAACCAAGCTAAATTCAAAAACACCAGGGAATTCCTGAAAGCTTGGCTGATGAATCAGCTGATGAATCAGTCAAAAATAGACACACAGAGATAAACCACATTTACATATCATTAAAAAAAACAATGAAAAACTAAAAACCGAACAGAACATATCATCTCACCAATCAAAACCCAGATAAGCAGGAATTAATACCAGAAAAATAATCAAGCAGAAAAGAATGCCATAATCAAGGAACTACCAAGGAGAAAACCACACCCCACCGACACTGACAGGGCAAGCTATTGTATATAAACTGTACACTCACACTAGCGCTGATGATGTTACCTACTTGAGTAATGAAAAGTCTGCAGGCAAGCAGCCAAACCTACAGAGCACCAAGGACTCCACGGTTTAAGCTTTATTGTATAGTGGGAAAAGGAAATCATAACCACTGTATTTGTTTTAAATATTTGTTGAAAATATTTGCCCGTCTGTCTTTTGTGTTATTCTTCTTGCGTAGAATGAAACCTCTGTCTATCAAAAAATATTTGTTGAAACACCTGTCAACTTTCAGCAGTTTGAAATGTAAGGGTTATTCTATATATTATATGCTATCTGGGAAAACAGTGTCCCCTAGGTAGGTCTCGCTTAACAACCACAACTGGGACTGGCAAATCTCTTGCTAAATGATACAGTTGATAAGCAAAACATGACAAACTTAAGACATCCTTTCTGCTGCAAACATTAAGTGAATCACTTGCAGTGGTTAAGCGAGACATCATGTGACCATGACCTGCAATTTTATTGCCAGCTTCTCCATTGAAGGTTTGTCAAAAGGCTGTTGTGAAGCCTCCGAATGTCAATCATGTGACTGTGTGGACTGAGTCATAAAGTTACTTTTTCAGCACTGTCAGCACTTCAAACAGATGCTAAACAGGGCAGTTGTCAAGCAAGTTTTATCTACATATATTACCTGACTGCAAGATGCAGTAAATTACAGCAAATTGGAAAATCCCTATCATATAATGTTGGAACACCCAAAATTGTATTGGTACATACATGAACCTATGTCTCAATTTGAGTATTAATGTAGTCAAATTGATCTCCCGTGTTGCTTGCCTGTTGAGACTGTTTAATGTTTATGTATTTCAATTTATATTCATTTCGTTTGCTGGAATATACTAATTTACCTTAGAAACAATGAAAGAAAATCTTTGAGGTAGCTCACTTTCCCATACCATGGTTTAACTGGAATTGCTGCTCTACTTCTGTCTAGGAGATTGTGTAATTTTGTACCACACTGAGAAAAATTTAACCTCTGATTTCTCTTCCAATTCAAGATATCTTGATCATTTATAACACCTTTCCAAGAAAAAAAAATAGTGCAAGTGATCTTTATTTTTAACAAAAATGTCTGTGCAAACAACCTCAATTTATAATCTTAATCAGCTCTGCACAATTTTAATTTTAAACATTTTTAAACAGTTCCTTTAACAAATTTATGGATGATATACTTTGCAAATTGGCCATTCTGGTGATCATATGACTTAAACTACTTTTATCTACAGTATAAGCTCCATCTTAATTTCCTATGTTTCTGAAGGAGCAAATCTGTAGAGAAATAACTATATATGTTGGAAATTATCTCTAAAATACTCCACTTTAATGTTAAACGTTAGGAACTCAGCCTTCTGTAGATTTCATAGTCCAACTTGGAAACTTCTCCAAATCCCAGATATTTGGAAATTCTTAGACGAAGTATTCTGTACTAAAACATACTCTAATTTATTATTGGTTATTATCAATATCTCTTTTTAAAAATGGTGGGACAGAAAGTATGAATTAGGCCCAAGGACTGATATTCAACCCTGCAGGCAACGGTTCTATGAGACTCCTTTTGTTTGAACATAGAATCATAGGACTGCAAGGACATCAGAGGTCTTCTAGTCCAGCCACCTGCTCAAGGCAGAAGACCTTATTATACCATCCTGGTTAAATGACTATCCAGTCTATTTTTGATGGATGATGGAGCACCCACAGCTTCTGGAGGCAAGCTATTCCATTGATTAATTGTTCTCACAGTCAGAAAATTTCTCCTTACTTCTAAGCGGGATCTCTCTTTAATAAGCTTCTACCCATTACTTCTTGTCATCCCCTCTGATGCTTTGGAGAATAAATCGATCTTTGTGATAGCCCCTCAAGTACTGGAAGACAGTTATCATGTCTCCCCCTCATCCTTCTCTTTGATGGGCTAGACCTATGTTCACCACCATTTGAGGCTGATTCTTGTTATGATCATGGAAGTGTATATACTTTCCTAGGATGTCAGAGCAGATCAGTCCCAAATCTAATCCCTTTAACTGAGTTGGATGACAGGTCCTCTCATCCCTAGTCATCATGTATTATTTCAAATACATCTAATACCTGAAATGTGTTTGAATATTAGTAGCTCAGGTTGGTAGTTAGGCTGTTGGTTTGAGCTCCGAGCTTGGTAATTTGGTTGCAAACATTTCATCACCATTCAAGGAGACATCGTCAGTATGTTTTGAGTTGTGCTTGTCTGTCAGAACATAGGTCTTTAAATACCTTTTTATGAGATGCAAAGTAGTCTGATCAGACCATGACTCAGAAATATCTGAACAAACAACAGTTAGACTAATTTGCATCTCATAAAAAGGTATTTAAAAACCTATGTTCTGTCAGACGAGCACAACTCAAAACGCACTGATGATGTCTCCTCGAATGGTGATGAAATGTTTGCAACTAAATTTCCAAGCTCGGAGCTCAAGCCAACAGCATATCTAATATCTGTTCCATACCATTTTGAGGAAGGCTCTTCCAGACTATAAAGTTAGTGTGATGGAACTGTAAGAAAGGGTTTTTGGACACACATTGAAGTCAGTTCAAGGATTAAAACTAAGTTCCAGAGCTCAGCTTAGGTCAGGTAAGGTTTAGTCTTCCTTTAATGGATCATAACTTTTATATACAGTACTCTCTTAGTGGTTCCAAGTTTGTAAAGTACAGGTACCATTGATTTTTCTCAGTAAACTCTTGTAAAGATAAATGAGGACATGAAATGAAATGCACTTTCCAGGCTCAAACTACAGAGACTATGAAATAATCGACTATTTCTGGTGAAACTATTTTGCCGCATAGTTTCTTCATACTGGAGCTTAAAGGCAGACTCTGAAAATGGCCTCTGGGAAGTTTCTAAGATGGCTTTATAGAAAAGAATTTCCGTGATCCTTTACTTCTGATTGTCAGGTCTTAGGCTACTGTGGTGAGGCCTCTAATAAAATTAAGCAGACCTTATCAAAATGAAGTATTTTCATATATAGGAAGAAAAAAACAGAACAACCAAAAGCAGTTGATGTTGTGTTGTATAAATGCAATGTGGTCCTTTTCAAATTGCCTGCAAGAAACTGCAGCTGATTGGTAGACCAATAAAAGATGAATAAAAGATATTTTCTTTTGATGGCAGGAAATGCTAAGAGGGCAGAGAAAGATGAGGAATTCACGAACAGTCCAGGTTATGATCAAATTCTTATACAAGTGCTGATTCTTACATTTAAAGGAAGACTTCATAATATTTTTTTAATAGGAAGGCACAAGCCTGAAATCTTCCACAGATGGCTTTCTATTTATAAAGTCTTCCTTAAACGCATCCTTTTCTGTTTATGTCTTGACTAGGTTTACAAAACAGGCGAGGACAGGTTCACTGAGCACTGGTTTTATTAGCCATGGAATAAACTACAGTTATCTGGCCTCATACAAATACATTACGCCAGAGAGGCAAACTACATTATACTTCAGCATGCTGTAATGTATAAACCCAGGCTCAATCTTTGAACTGAAAATTCTTTTAATTCCCATGGGTTCTCATTTGTGGAATGACTCCTAGATCCCATAATTTTATGGCAATGAGAAACAGCAGACACAATTTGAAGCTTGCTAAATTCTTGATCTAATTAATAACCAATGAAAGTTGTTGACAGTTTAAAGGCTTGAATTAGTTTTCCTCTGGGGTTGTGGGTATCCATGAGGGGCAACGAGGAGCAAAATATAAAGCATAAGTGAAGGCATATCTTTGATGACATCACTGCATATACATCATTCTTTAGGGGTCATCACAATTTGCTGAAATCACTACTGGATGTCAACTTTCTATTGTAGAGGTCACAAAAGAACCTGTGTTCTCGCATTGTGTCATACCCTAATGTCATTAGATTTATGATGTAGTGGCAAACCAAGGCACTTTGATTGTAACATGGTTACGGCTTGTCCTTTAAACTCAGCCCTTTGAGTGAATATTGAAGTCACTAAGAGCAGCGTGTGAGAGAACATAGATCAAAATGCACATGCCTGAATAAGGAAAGCTACTGTAGGATTCATGGATGAATAGGGAACCCAAATGGAAAAATAGTGATTTCATGATGTCCTGCAACTAAGCTTCTGTAGTTTGCCAACCCTTCAGAATGTTTTTGGGACGTCTTGGTTTAGTCTGCAGCCCTGGGATTTCCTGGGATTAAACAAAATTGCTTAGCTCAGCCAGATGCTGCCGTCCAGCTGAGCTGTCAGCTAGAAATTGCTACTTTAGAGCTCTTTCCAATATTGACTGGCAGCAAACCAGCAGGCGAGATGACCCAGAAAGACTCTGTTTGCAATTTGAGATGCACTGGGACTAACATTGATCTCCACAGATTTCTTTTGTTAGGTGTCTGGTTGGCCTGTCTATTCTGCTGATTCGGTCTTCATTTCTTCTCCTCTGCTGCCAGTGGTCTTTCCTGGTGGCATTACAGCAGTGGCCTTTCAAAGTCATCCTGAGACAATTTTGGCGAGAATTCTTGTGAAGTTCAGGGGCTGATGTTGGCATTGTTTCTTCCTCCTTGTTCTCCTTCTCATTAAATTCCTAAGATTTCATAAATAAATCAATCCTACATTTAAAGGAAGTGAGTTGCATATGTGTGCACCTCATAGTTGAAAAAAAAAATGGACACAGCATAGCAACTTCCATCTATACAGGTGGACAGAGTTGGGTGACATTCCTCTAAAAGTCCTTCCTTTCTTTCCATAGATAATTCTAACATATTTATAGTCTTGTGAGTTTTCTACAAGCCTCTGCGTGATTATCCCCTATGCTACATCGTGGATCATTAACTAGCATTTGCTTCCCCTCTTGGCTACAAGCTCAGGAAATATTTAGGGCTCTTGGGAATGAGGGTGTGCTAATATCTCTGCGGGGAGTCTCTCTTTCCCTACGGTACTTGGACGATATCAGAGGAATGCTGGCCTTTCACCTATGTTTTCTGCAGTCCTAATTAGAACTGATTGCTCTGCTGGGCTTCCTAATTCTGCATTCAGAATGTTTTACCATTAAATAAGAGATAGTCAGCAAAAGGAAGGAGGCAGAGAAAGGGGTACAAGAGAAGTTCAAGATAGAGGTGCCTGGCAATAATCCTGGGGTAACAGAGAGAGGAGTTATGTGTGGCTCCCAACCTTTCTTAGTGTGCAGAAAGTCACTGAGATTGCTCCATCTTGCTTTAAATTCAGGGGGAGTCTCCCATAGGTGCTATGATCGCTACTCTTTCACCCTGTTGCTTGCGAGTGTGCATGTCACACCCCAAAGGAGCCCTGGCACTGTGACAAGAATGATATAAGTGTATATTTATCCACACCATACAATTTCTCTGTCAAGACAAATAACTTACAATGCTTCTGCTTTGACTGCAGAAAGAAAGGTAGCAAATTACGGAGTAGAAAGTTTGTGCTGAGTCACAGATTTGAGAACATGAAGTTGCAATGTGCTGTGAAAAATATTAACGGGAAAAGACGGCCCAACATATTCCAATATGTGTCCTCAATATCCTTGTAATAAAAATGGTTTTCCTGTGGAATGTCACCGTAGCCTCTAGAGAAGAGGGTGTTGTAAGCAGTTTTCACCCAACCAGACCTTCCCTTTTATTGTTCCGATGTTCTGTGTGTCTCCTTGTCAGCTCTAAAGCAGGGATTGAAATGAATCTCTTTCCGCCTCTGCTCTCTTCCCATACAAAAGAAAAGAGATAATAGCAGAGGAACAGGCAACAGTGGGTTGGCAAATCATTTGTTTTTAGCACTAATTCTGGGTCAGTTTTCCATCCATCTGGCAGTAAAAGAACAAGAACAGTTTTATCTGATCAAAATAAAATTCTCTCTGCAGAGAATAGCTTGAGGTACTGCGGCTGGGCAATGGGTGTCCAGTACGCCGAGTGACCACAGGGACCTCATCATGGGAGTGCTACTTATGTCAGGTTGTATATAAGTTGCAGCATTTGTGTAATTGCATCATAGTGCATGTAACATTTGGATGTCGTCCCAGTTTTCTGAAGATGCTGATAGACATTGCAAATCCTTCCTGATAGGTATCTTGAATGATAACTAGAGGCATTGTACCACTGAGATATTGTCTGGGATTATTTCTAATCAGACTTGACAAATGTCCTCCACAACGTTGCCTAATCCTTTCAAAAGCAGTTCCAGTGTTGTAGGGCAATGGATCCCATATGTTGGTTGTGCTTTTTGTGAAGATACTTTTCCTTCGTATTTCCAGATGGTAGGTACAGGTCAAACAGTTACAGAGGTATTTTCAGCAGTCTGATTAACCAAGTCTGTGTTATGCTTGTAACAGCTTTCAAAATTTTTCTAAAATTTCCAGTTTTTGAGGAGGCCATTTTGCCAGAAGTCCCAATTCACTGACCAGGATTTCCTGCATTCTTCTGTTCTCTGAGCCGTAATGCTTAATGGAGGCAATGGTCTTAAAGTTAAGAACTTGTTTTAGGATTAATAACTATAATAGCCAGAATTGTGACTCTGCAGGTAACAGAGAATCTCCAATGCGTTCATCTTCTGATATGTTCTTCAAAAAGAATTTATCCTGGGTAGCGACGATAAAGTAGTTTTGTTTGGTTTTAACATAGCATATTGTGTGGCTGCATCCAGTTTAACTGGTAAGTTGATTTCATTGGTTATGTGCCATCAAGTCTTTTCTGACACATATGTTTTCTCCATAACATGTATATTCTTAACATGGTCTTTCAGGACTTCCTGTGGTGTACTTATCACCTCTATAACTGAGTCTATCCACTTTGCTGCTGAACATCCTTTCTCTTTCATTCTTACTTTCCCAGAATTAGAGCTGATAAACCATTGTTTAAAAACCTTATGCTTCAGTGTGATTTGTAAACTCAGTTTTCGCCTGTCTTTTGCTAACAGCTGTAGATGTCCTGTATGGAAAAGGAGACTCTTGCTTCCAGTAGTTCATCTTAATTTTCCCATGGCAAGCAAAGAATTGTTAGTAAATGGCCATTTTTGATCCAGCTCCTTTTTTTAAACAGTTTCAGCTAGGTGGGTGCTTGGATATGCAATGGGAAGTCTCTTAATTTTAAGTTGGAGGGAAGAGAAATGGGCTACCATGGGAAGAAACCGTCTTACCCCAGAAGACTTATCCTCTCTTCTGGATAAGATGTTTTAACATCATGAAATGCCATAAAGTCTAGAAAAATGCAAAGAATTAAGCTGATTATATTCATTTACAGAAAACTCTGGGCTCTTGATACCCCTTTCCTGGATTTTTTTTTAAAATTTCCAACTGAACAAGAAAAAATGCAGACAAACTGATAAAAGCCTAAAGACTCCTTCCCTTCATACCTTTTAAAGTGTGTGTTCAATTCCTTCCCCAATTCATGGGACAACCAGATGATCTTGCTATTTTTAATCATCTTTCACCGTGCTTTATTTCCTTTGTGTGATTTCCCCCCCACCCCACTCCAGTGATAGTTCCACTTAAACAGAAAGATGCAGGGGAGAAATGTAATTCTTCAGAGGGCGGTGATGGGGACTTTCCACACTTCTTTATTCCTATAAAGCACACAGGTGACGTAGAATTGACCAGTGACCCTTGGTTTACTTCCCCAAACACAAATGTTCTTATGAGCATGTGTCTTGTACCGCTATGTACAGATATATTCATTTAACACTTGGATTGTGGGATAATATTTTCTCTGCTCTTCTGTCTTTTTTACCGGTTTCCCTGTCCTGAAAGCATGGGAACAGGGATAGGACTTTCTTATTTTAGTGGATTTTATGCAGGATACCTATGCCGGTAGTGTCATAAGTGTGTTGCATCCGATCCAAAAGAAGACAACCAAAAGATCAGGGGCTTCGCATGGTTTACTGACCTCTTTTGCTATTCCTTCAGGCCACAAAGTACCTCCTGTAGTGATAGGAAGCTTACACGGGTAGTCTTCGACTTACGATTGAGCCCAACATTTCTGTTGCTAATTAAGACACTTCTTAAGTGAGTTTTGCCCCATTTTTACAAGCTTTCTTGCTGTCATCGTTAAACGAATCCCTGCAGTTGTTAATGAACCTGGATTCCCCATGGACTTTGATTGTCAGAAGGCCGCAAAAGGGATCACACAATCCCAGGACACTGCAACTATCATAAACGCATCCCAGCGGCCAGGCATCCGAATGTTTACCATGTAAATTTTTTTACTGACTGCATGGATGCTGCAACGGTCGTAAGTGTGGAAAGTGGTCATAGATCCCTTTATTCAGTGCCGTTGTAACTTTGAATGGTCACTAAAGGAATGGTTATAAATCAAGGACTTCCCAAAACCCATTTTTTTAACTCCCCGGGTTGCTTCTTTTTGCTTTCTTCGATGGTAAGCTAATCGTTACGAAGTGCTAGCAAGTTAAACCCTGCTTTTCAGGCTGCTCTTTTGCTCAGCAGAAAGCATTTATGCTTGATGGCGCAGAGGGCTTTTCAAAGGAGTTGTGCTGCTCACATAGCATTTCTAGACTCTGACTATAAATCTTACGGCATTCCTTCTGCAGATTTTAATCAACCTCTGCCGATTCTCTTTTCCCTCAGGCATTTGATAGATTCCTATGTTGAGCTTCCCCTTGCCCTCAGCTAGTCCGGCTCCTGACATGACTCCAGTCTTAAGCCTCCTGACTTGATCCATCTGACAGGTGGTTCCTTCAGACAGACCTCCTTTTTGGCTCCACAGCCGAGCTAGTATTTCCTTGGGAGTTTTGTTCTTTGCTCTTTACTATTTCCTTGCTTGGGAGATACCCTTGCATCTGCCGTCCTCTTAGAATGGGCTCTCTCCCCCTCACAGCTGTTAGCCCGAGGAACAAGCCTCCCTTTCTTTGATATCCATCCTGAGTAAGGGACATGCTACAGTCCTCCTGCTGTAATCTTCTTGCCTCCATTGGTGGAATTTTGATTTCCTCTCTATTCCCCAATTCTTATTTTGCAAGAGGGAACTGACCTCGCCTGCACCCACTTTCCCAGCTGAATTCTGTGAGCCGTTTCCACAATTACTAAAGCAATAATAAAGTTTCCTTGTCAGAATCTTGTTATGACTTCTAAATAGATGAAAGGCAGTTAAAGTCACATATGTACTCCTTTCCCATGGCATCCTTTGTGAGGAGCTTGAGCTGTGTGGCTAAATTGTTACTATCAGATTCCATTGTGACGTACAAAGCACCGTTTTTGGGATAGTTCGATACATGCACTTATATTTTGCTTTATTTCATCTTACCTGCCCCATGCTCCAATTAAGACTCAAAGACTTTTGTTTTTCACAATCATACATATTTTTCTCTGACACCAACCTTGCCCACCTCTTGTAATACCTAGAGATAAATCTATATTTGAATTATATTTATATATTTATATTTATTTGATTTGTATACCGCCCCTATTCCGCAGACTCGGGGCGGTTCACAGCAAGTATAAAAACATAAATATATAAAATTTAAAATACAATTTAAAAACGAATTAAATTACTAGCTGTGTTAATTTAAAATACTTTCTTAAAAATACATTATTAAAACTCCAGATTGAAACCTGTGCTGAAAGTACTTCCACAATTATTCCCTTTTATATTTTCATTAGTGTAATTTTATCTTAGCAAGATACAGTAGCAGTCTGCTTGGTAAATAGCACCATGCATCTTAAGGAGTTTAAACTAGGTAGACAGTTCAGTATTAAATGAAGGTAAATAAACTGCTGAGACCTGATCTCCTGCACTAATGGGATTAGTTTTCCTGCAGGCCAAGTTCATCACAAGCATCTGGGGTTTAATTCAACTTTAGACCTTTACATAAGGCATGCATGGAGAATAAAGAAGGAGTGACAAATAGATCTGATGTGGTCCCTGGGGATCTGTTTAAATGTAAACAGAGATTCTTGAGGTCAAGTCTGCAATTTGTTCCTTCGTGTAATCATGTTTCTAAAGTAGGTTTTGAGATGCTAATGATCATAATATAATGACTAATAGAATAAAACCATACAAAACTTTTCTAAACTTACAGCCAGAAGATTCATAAGCCTTTCCTACTGCTTCTTAACCTAGAGTTGCAATTCTCAATATGCTTGTCAAGAAGTCAACTTTATCAAACTCAACAGAGCTATGTTAGGAGTAAAATATATTCAGTGCTTCACTGGAAATAGAACTATATATAATCTGATATAAATCAAATCTGATTAGAATAGAATATAGAGAATCACTGTTTTTCCTTCAGTTCAAGACAACTATTCATTCTGCTTCATGCAGTAAAGGTACATATTGTAAAAGTTGAGTTCTGCTGCTAGCTTCTTAGGAACTTAGATTGGAATTAATATTTAATTGCTGGTTTTTTACATTTACTGTATATTCCACCACAATAACTCTTGGGGGTTTGTATTTAAAATGGTAATACTTTAAAAAGAATGGAAAGACTGATAATTCCTTCAAGTCTATTATTTACCATATAAATATATGCATCAATGGTCTGAGATTTGTCTTAGGTCTGTTCCATGTTTGCACATGGAAACTTTTTTTCTTTCTGTGTATGAACAGTAATAGAATTTATTTTTTGTGCTTTTGTTCTGCATAACAATGACTCGTACTGGCATCTCATGAAACTATGCAATATAACTGAATAATAGTGAACCAATATATGTGTCTTCATCAGATGGCAGTTGCTGAAGGATCTAAAGCCAAGCAGGGTCATTCTTGGTTAGTATTTGCATAGGATACCCCCAAAGAACCCAAGGTTGTAGGCTGGCCCTGGAAGTTGAATAAACATTTGGGAAGATGGTAACAGCCAGGTACTTTTGTACATCTGTCCAGAAAACTATAAAACAAAGCAGATGTCTCTGCGGTGTCCCTAAGACCTGAGCTTAACCCATGTCTTCCAAACTAGGTTAGACACTAGTATCAGTACTAGAATAATATAAACAAGTAGCTCTGGGGATTGTCCTTCTCATGGCTCAAGTCCAATTATATGAGCATTGTGTAGCCATTTATGGCTGCTTGGGTCCACTGCGCTCCATTTTTACTTGAAGGTCATTGGAAATGGCTACTGGTGTTACTGAATTGGAAACTAAAAGGATCCTAGCATCATAATAGTTTGCCCTTCCATTACTCAGGCAGATAGGATTAGTCTCTTTGGTCATAGCCAGTATGCTTATGAGCTTGCATGTGTGTTTATAATCCTAGCCCAATGTTTTTATTCCTTGCTTCCAGGGTTTTCTGGATGCTGCTATACTGAGGTGCTAATAATAGCAGAATGACAGCTGCTGTGTGAAGATAAAAACAATCCTAGACACAGTTCTGCCACCCCCCTTTTCTTTTTGTAGCTTCCTTGCAGACCAAGCAAGAGGTGTACAGAAGCAAAATATAATCTGACCTGCAAAGATATGTTCTGTAATCAAGCACATTTGGAAATGTTTTGATCCGAGTGCCTGACTGACTCAACCATGTGCAAATAATGATGAAGTTTGCTATCCCCTGAGATGACCAGAGATGTCTTGGTCGGCTGCTTTATTCTGCAGTGATTTTTCTTTCAGGGTTCCTTGCCTCTGTCATACTTCTGCTTTTGCAAGCCTTTGCTTTGTCTAAGCTATTCTCCTTCTGGCTAATTTTGTTTTATTGATCTAAGATGAGATACATGACTGGAGTGGGAGAAGAAGAAGCAGAACATGGAGTAATAAAGGTTTCCAAAAATAATATTGAGTCAGTTGTGGAAACTCTCTTCCAGATAAACATTAGATAAATAAACATCTTCTTACTATTCGGGTGTCCAGAATCACTGGATACTTGGTTCTTTTATTGATTCTTTTTCTGTTTCCATACTGACTACATATACAGCTAAATCTAGTCCAATGATCGCTCTGGTTACCAATACCCCTGCTAGTTTAATTTTTTTTAAGGAGAATTTATTCAGCAAACCAAAATATAGGGTTTTAAGATATTGGATAACAATGCTGTGTCTAATGAGTCAGGCTGTAATTCCTAGTGTTGCATAGCATACACCATCCATTATCTATCTGACTCAGCCTGCAAAGAGAGTTACATGCCTTCTTTATCTATGGAAACTTGGCCTTTTAAGTCGAGGAAAATGCTTTCAAGGGTGGCTCTTTTACAGTGAATTACAGTCCTAAATTAATGAAAGGTCTGTCTGTAGAATATTTGGAAATAGTAATGAATGGTGGACTGTTAACTGACAGTGTAATAATTGAGGATGATCTAGGAAAGAAAAACTGGGTTTTAGAAGTTGCACTGATATAGTGACTAAACATACTGACTTTCCTACCAACGCAGGAAAATGTTAGTCTCAGAAAAAAGTATCTAGATGTACAAAAATGAATCTTTGAAATTAAGTCTACAGTAATATGGCCCTTTTAAGGACCAACGTGACTATGACTTTGATACTGTTTAATTTTCCATGTTCGATGGGAATTAGAAAGATACAAATATTGTCATAAATACTTCTGAATGTATGTGGTTACATCCATGCATATAGCCAGAAATTCATGCAACTATGGGTAGTATTTTAATATTTCTTTGAAACCTTTTGAGGGCAAATGAACCTGTCAGCGTACACATATACAGGGTTGCCTGAGTTTGTGCATTGTTTAAAGCTCTTCAAATTGATTCCATGGTAGCAATATATTACAATATAATTTTTCCACTTGAGAATGACTTTTTCCCAGACAGCATATCCATCATCATTATTGTGCATTTACCTTGGGAACATAGTAATATAAAAATAATTTTAAAAAAGTTTTCCAAAGACTGATTTTTTATAGCTTCTACATATGAGACTCTTTTTGAGGACCTACAATCCTTTCCCCCACCCCCTTTCTAGGTTCACATAAGCTAAAACGGATGTTTTTTTTTAACAGGTTGCCTGTGCATTTGTCTAGCTATGTCAGAAGATTCTGGTACCGAAGGTCTGAGCTCGACATCTTTGGCAGACTTCATAAAAATGTCCCACTTTAAGTCTCTGGATTCCAGGGAACAGACCAACCTAGAATTATTGGAGTCCGATTTTGGTCCTGGTGCCCTGCAAGGCTCACCTGGTTCAGGCTTTTTCAGTGAGGAAAAGGAAGACTCCAAGGTCCTCCAGTCTCAGTATTTATGGGAAGAAGGTGGAGACAGCAATGATTCCAGTGTGTACATGGGGCCAGCAGCAGGTAACCATCTTTTCACTATTTTCTTCTATGTTTTGTGAGACTTTTTTGTTGTTAAAAAAGTGAGGCTTGGATTTTTCAGACAGCTTTTCCAAATCATGCATTTTTAGAGGGAAATGAATTTAGAAGTTTCAGGTGGGAAGCTTATCATCGTGGTGCAAAAGAATATGCCATTGAAATAATGGTATGGTAATAATGATGGTATTGGAAGCCTCTGAAAAGTAAGTAGAGTCACCTGAGTTACGTTCCCCAACTTTCTCTTAGAAAGGATTGTCCCACATAGTAACCAAATCTGTTTCAGTGCCATTTTCAGATCTAAATTCTGATGGAAATGAATCTAAACCTCCATTTCATTTAAGAATGCTTGGGGCTGATCAGTTTTCAAGTGGGACACTGTCTAGGAAAGTTATTTTAGGTACAGTTTTGCAGTTGTTATATACATCTTCTGGGTGTAATTATGGTTTTCTCAGGAGTGGTCTCATTCTGAATTACTTTACTGGGTTTGAGAGCGTTCCTTCTTGTAAAGAGGAATTTATAATTTAAACCAGATGACCTTCTTACTTGTTGTAATAAACCCTTAAGAGCAAGTGTTGAACAGATGCGTATGCATATCATCAAACCTTATAGAATAAAATTCATTTGAAAGAATCCAAACAAAGTGTTCTCTGTACAGAACAACTGACCTGATAAAGCTTTTTTTTTTTCCCCTCCAAATTTTGTGCAAATACAGCATAGTGATCTACTGAGGATTCTGCTAAATCACCTGTTTGACTAGACCCTAAGAAATCTAAACCACTTGGAAAAACTATGCTGGATAATATGATAATTTAGGATGACTCGATGAGAAAGATGAACTGTGGTTTTTATTTCCCTCCATTGTCCTCCATGAATTGGCTTGATAATGAACTTTTGCTAGGATTAAATTACCTCCACCTGTGTTTCAGTCAGCACCTATCTTTCTTCATTGGTCTCAATTTGAATAATGTTCAGAAAGTTAAATGTTCTCTGCAAAGTGTGCAGTGATGAACAGGAGCCATTATGTTGGCCCTTTCTACATTTAAAATGATCTGTATTTCTACTGGACTGTCCTTCTCCCTAAGACTATTTGACAGGCCTTCTCAATAGTTCCTGTCTTACTCTATAGAGAAAAATCACTTATGCAAGTTTAAATCAAAACTAAAGAGCAAAACCAAAAAAGTGTAGGCAGCTATCAATGTCAGGCTGGTAAGAAGTTGGGAAAGATCTGTGTTTGTCCTGTGAAATCCTAAGCTATGTTAACCAGTCCAGTTTTGGCCTGTATGTTGAAGTCTCCCAGAACCAGCATTTACGGATCTTCAGCTGTAGAGTGTTGCTATCAGTTCAGATAGGAAGACTCGTGAATAACAAATTGAGCAAGACACTTTTAGAATCCCAAACAATTTATCCTGAGTGCTTGCTATGGGCTACAAGTGGAGAGAAAATGAATTCCTGTAGATTTCAATTCTCTCTCCCCAACCTGTAGATGTGTCTCAATGCCAAATCAAGCTTATCTCATTTTCAGTCCATACTAATAGATATAATAAAGTTATCTGCGTGGGGAAAGGTAAATCAACTTATAGTATGCAACTCATTCTTTGGAATAAAGAATGCTTTGGAAAAAATTTGCAACCAGAAAACAAATTTTAAAAACCTTTGATAAAAAGAAGACAATAGTGATATAACCACAGTGTCATGATGATGCGTTGTAGGAAATGAATGCATGAATAAAACAACAGTTGTATATGAAGTGCCAAGCAATATAAATAATCTTAATGTGGAAAGAATTTGGGCACTAGAGGTTTTGAAAGAACATGGGATAATTTTATTGTATCAGTCCAAGGACCATCTACTCCAGCATTTGTTATTCACAATGTCCAGCTAGATGATTCTGTTCATAAGCAGGAGATGGAGATGTAATTCTTTTCCACCACTGTGGCCCTAGATGCTACTCCCAACTCAGAGGTAACAATGTATATTCAGAATTAATGGCCCTTGACAGACCTCTACTTTGTCAATTCATTTAATCCTCTTTTCAAGCCATCATTATATTTTTTGACAATAAATTGCACACATTAATGATGAAAGCTTTCACTGAGGACAAAAGTGTTACTTAAGAAAGTAAAACTGTGGAAGCTATTTCATGATCACTGACATTTGAAGGGAAATGCATTGTTGCCTGTATATTAATTAAATTAAGTGGGCATTTATAACTTTTCTAAACATTCTGATGATTAATCAAGGAACTGAGCAAATTCACTCTAGGTTCACTTACATTCAGTTGAGCATAGTCCTGAGTGAAATTACTTGGACAAAATTTATCTTGTTCAATGAAATTAACTCTTGAATGAGTGAGCAGCCTTCAGGCCCTCTTAAAATGTTCTTTTGCAAAAACAACAACAAAGTAATATATTTAAATTTTGCCCAGCAATATTTACATAACATACATACTGCCTGTGCTTTAGAAGACAAATTGTTATGCATCCAATAGATCCTTAAATGCTTCTTTAAGGACTACAAGATTATATCTTCAATTAATTTAATCTAGTAATCTCATTTGACCTATTAATTGACTAAACAAAATAAAATAACCAGGATAAATTAATTGATATTAAGTAGAATACAGTTTATTTATTTATAATGATGATCTTGAAAAGTAATTTTCTTTTTTCATTCACAGAAAAAAAACCACTTGTATCAACTAATATTCTTCTGACTAGGTTATTGAATACATATTTCCTTATAATCAGACTCCAAGGTAACTGGAGTCCAGTTATATTTGTTTATTTACAGCATTATGCTCCAAAGATAGCTGCAGTTTGAAGAAGATATTTGCTTTGTTTTTGCCTGATTTTTCCCTTTTGGTTTTAATGTATTTATGTAAAAATAATCAGTAGCACGGGACATATCGTATTGTTTTTGGGATTCTAAGAGTAGGATATTCTTCTTTCAAAAAGATTCTTGACTGAAATCTACATCCAGTCTTGCATCTTGGAAGGCTGGTAAGTAACATGGGATACCACTGACATAACTGTCAATGTTCCGACTGATGAACCCAACCAAAGCAAGCATTCTCGAGACCTTCCAATCTCTGAATGCAAAACTTTATTGAGTACATCATTTTGAATTTTGCTGAAGGCAAAACCAGCTCTACCTAATTCCCATGCAAACCCACATAATGACAGTATAGATTTTTCCCTCTCCCTTATTAGTGCAGGTCACATTGTCCAATGGAATGTCATTATATTTTTATGAGAAAAAGTCTCTGGTCTTGGCAAACTCCTGCCAGAGTGTCCTTGGGTCTCAGAGCTTGTCCTCTTGAAGTCTGGAGCCTGCATTCCATCTCACCCTTCCCTCCCGCCTTGGTTCTTTGGCAAGCTGAGAAGCGATAATGGTTGCAACAGCATAAGCGTGCTTGAAACTTGACAGTAGCTTTTCAATTCAGTCTTTCTAATATACTGTACCGTTTTTTTTAAAAACTGCTACGTGTCTTTTTTTCCTTTGAATGTATTGCTGCTTCAGAATTTAATAGAAACTTTTAAAAAAAATATTTCATCTTTTCTGATGTTCCTTTTATTCACAGAAACCATTTCTCTCTTCTTCTGGTTCCCCAGAAATGGGGAGAGTATAAAACTAAAGTCAAGACGGTTGCCCCAATAGCCACATGAGTGACCCCTCCCTCTCTTTTTACAGGCCACACAGATGAAAAAGGCACAGAGTTTCTGTCCTATAGTTCAACCACCATTATAACTTTTCTGCTCCTCCCCCAGACACCTCTGCTATTGCTCAATATAATTTGTAATCTCTTTTGCAAGAATATAGGAAACAATAAGCTATGAATTTTAGCTTAATAAAGGAAATTGTGAACAATACTGTTCCCCATTTCCTCCCACTTATCCTTCCCTTTACCTAAGCAGAAAAAAAGAGGCTTGGTGGAAGAGTTTAGACTGAAGTTCAAATATGAGATGATATATAGGCTATAGAAATTTGAATGAATGAATAAAATAAATATATATATATATATAAATATATAAATCCATAGTACATACATACATACATACATACATACATACATACATACATACATACATACATACATACATACATACATACATACATACCAGTTTCAGAGCCACCATTAAGCATTAGCTGCCAGGCTTCCCATTGAGCTATTCAATAAATTACAAATCTCTGGATAAATATTAATTCAGGTCTTGGTTATACTTGGCAGAGAATTTCCGAATATGACTTGGCAAGTTTAGGATTTTTATTGCAAGAAGAATAAAGCTCTAAAAAGAGTTGAGTGCCTGCTGCAGTGCAAAGCAGTCAGTCTTTATATAGCTAAGCTCCAATGTTTAAACTCTTAAATTTCTTTCTCCTACTTTCCCATGTTAAAGGATACTTGGCCATAATAGTACTGGTCCTCCATAGTCTAGAAGTCACTGATTCTTACATCACCAACGTTGGCCGTTAGACAAGAGCTGAAGCAGTAATAGGATCCTAATTTGTTTATATGCCTGAAACTTGTTATGCTTTCTGGCTACTTTATCTTTGGTTGTTTATTTTACCAGTTTGCACAAAGGGAAGAACAAAATGGTAATAAAATGGCTGCCTTTATATACATACGATTCATTCATATTGTTGGTCAGAATGCTAGTGTAATGTTATGATGCAATTGTGACCTATGATGTAAAGCAGGCATGTTTGAGAAGCCCACTGAGTGTGTTGGACAGGGGTGAGCATATTCAAGGTTTCCTTAGAGCTTATCAGATTATCCTGCCCAATCTTGAACTGATTTTCAGGCCAGGCAACACGAGAAGGTGACCTTCTGTCTTGCTGTCCTCCCTCCTGCCTTCTTTGCTTTCATTTCATCTTAGTTGGTACCTGTCCAGCCTGGTTCTACTCTGGCACTAGAAAGTGATATGTGTTCAAATGAAAGCAATATATCTATGAAGATTTCAGTCTGAAAGAATTGAATCCTCACTGGTATTCAGGCAGTCCTCGACTTACGACCACAATTGAACCCAAAATTCATGTTGCTAAGTGGAACAGTTCTTAAGTCAATTTTCCCCATTTTATGATCTTTCTTGCCACAGTTAAGTGAATCACTGCAATTGTTAAGCTAGTAACACAGTTGTTAAGTGAATCTGGCTCACTCATTGCCTTTACATGTCACAAGGTTACAAATGGTGGGACCTTGGGACATAGCAATGGTCATAAATATGAACCAGTTGACAAGCATCTGAACGTTGATCACATGACTTATGGGGATGTTGCAATGGCACAAGTGTGAACAATAATAAGTAACTTTTTTCAGTGTCAATGTCGAATTGTCACTAAAAGAACGGTTGTAAGATGAGGACAGAGAGCTAGAGCTAGAGCTAGAGATAGAGATAGAGATAGAGATAGAGATAGAGGAACCACTGGGGTGGGGTGGGGGGTTAAGAATGTGCAGGTTGTACAACCATCATCTTCCCTAAAAAAGCTTTTAATGTATTGCAATGTTTGACACCTCTAAATCTTCGGTGCCTATTTTTCCTTTGATAAACTCAGCTATCCTCTTCCTATTAGAAATATAAGCATATACTACATGCCTCTGTTGGCTTTAGAAATAGTTGATACAAAAATTATAGCACTGTAGCAAAGCTATAGGGTTAATAGTTGCATCAAACTCTCCTCACTCTTGCCTAGATTTCCACGTCCCATTAAAGTATTGGCAAGCAACCTGGTGGCCTCCAATTGTTTAGACTAACATTCCTACAGTCTTTTTCCATGGATCACTCTAAGGGGACAAGGGAAGTTGAAGTCCAACACAAGCGACTAGATGCATAAACTGAGCAAAATAAAATGATTTGTTTGGGCTGATGTCTTGAAGAACCTAAGCACTGTTTAAAACCAGGACACTAAAGTAAACTGAATGCACCATAATTAAAGCATAGTATGAACCTAACGGTCTCCATTGGAAGCACCTTGGGCAAAAATTGCTTGAAAGTCGTTAGATGCAGAAATAAACATTAAACAACCAACTTGATTAGACACTTTTTGATGGAAGACAAGGAGTGTTCTTTGGTCTCAGGTAGCCAAGGGAGCCATCATTAAACCGGGGCAAATGTTTTCTTAATAGTTTTTTTTTTAGAAATTCATGGGGAGGAGAAAGGATCTGTATTGGTGTTTTGAGAAACCAACAGTCTGTAATTTGTTCAATTGTGACAGCATACATTAAACAGGAAATTACACATGAAACTGATCAGATGAGGGAAAAAGGAAGTATGTTCCTTTTTAGACTTATTCATAAACTTTCAAACCACAATTTGGAATAAGAGAAACACTTTATCTGAGTTAACTCTATTTCTCAGTGACATTTCACTTTCTTAATTAATGCAACTTATTGAATTATTCAATAGATTTCTTTTTAAAAATTTATTAGAAACCCGCTGCTTATCATCTTACAGTGAATGAAAAGTGGTTCTAAATGAGAAACTTCAACTGGGCTTTTGTAAGCACATAACTTATGTGCTATTATTACAGTAATCAATTCATGACTTCCAGCACACCAGACATATGAGTAGCTTTTCATTGTCCCGGGAGGGGTTGGATGAAAAATAATTAGATTATTTAACATAAATGTTTTTTTTGTGTGTATGTTAACCCTAGACTGAAACAAATATTCTATCTAGGTCAATAAAGTTTAAGAAGTGGTTTGCAGTAACCTAGAACTGGGGCTAAACGGGTTATACAAATTCAAAATAAGAGAATAATGACAAAAAATACAAATTAAAAATATAAAAAAGGCTCTTTATAAAAGTGCATATAGTCATCAAATGTGCCTGTTTTGTGGTGCTCTTGGTTAATGGGGGTGGGGGGTGGGGGTGGGCTTCAAGTGTGGTCCTGGATGTGAAGTTTTGGATGTACTATTAGCCAATGATGGAAAGACTCAGCTTCACCTTTTTATATCCAAATGAAATTCTCATGCAAAATAAAAATGGAATATTGAGGAAGAGATGAACTAAGTTTTCTGGCTTGTGCACTGGGATAGATTGTTATAAACAAATTGGATGCGGGAAAGCATATCTTTGCTTTGTCAGGCAAAACTCTGCACTCTTCCCCGTATTCCCAGCCTTAAGGTCTTCTCGTCTGTCAGGTAAAAACTTTTGCAACCAACTGGGTTATTTTTCCTTTTGCTGAGTCACCTGTTGAAAGGAGAGATGTGTCATCAAGCCTTGAATTTCAAAAACCACATGTGAAAGCAGGCTGTCTTGTGTAACTGAGGTGTGTATTGAATTCACTGACAGGAAAATTTAAATGTTCCCATGGGGGTTGTAGAATGCTTCCAAATACTGGGTACTTCTGTTGGTGGATATTTCCATTGTGTTAGACCTAGGTATATATGAAAACAGGACATTTGTCCTTTGTATGAGAATTATCTTACTTTGTGCAATGAATCAAGGCTGTGCTGAACTAAAGATAAGAAAGCTAAGAGAAGCAGAGGCTGCATGTAAAAATGTATTTGTCTGGAACACTGCAATAATTCCACTATAATAGTGGCATTAATAGCAATAGCACTTAGATTTACGGTATATACCGCTTCACGGTGCTTTTACAGCCCTCTCTAAGTGATTTACAGAGTCAGCATATTGCCGCCAACAATCTGGGTCTTCATTTTACCCACCTTGGAAGAATGGAAGGCTGAGTCAACCTTGAGCCTGGTAACATTCAAACTGCCAAATTGCAGTCTGCCGGCATCAGCAGAAGTACCCTGCAGTACTACATTCTAACCACTGCACCACCACAGCTCTACATCTAATACTGATGTAAACCATAGAAATTAGTAATTCTGTAAGTATTCTGTAAGTCAGTTGCCAAGTTTCTGAATTTTGCTGACAGGGGTATGTAAGGGTCATAAGTGTGAAAAACACTCATAAGTCACTTTTTTCAATGCCATTGTAATTTCCAATGGTCACTAAATAAGTGGTTGTAAGTCGAGGACTATCTCTGTTAAATTCAGTATTTAATTTAAATTAAATTGAATATGAAATTAAATTAAGCAGTTTCTGGTCTAATTAATTTCACTTCAAAGGAAGCATTTAACTGTACAGGTAGTCCTTGATTTATTGCCATAGTTGGGGGTCACAATTTCCATTGCTAAGCAAAGCAGTTGTTAAGTGAGTTACGCCTGATTTTATGACCTTTTGCCACAGTTGCTAAGTGAATCACTGCAGTCATTCAATAAATCAGTTTGCTTGTCAGAAGCTGGCTGAGTAGGTCAGAAATGATGATCACATGATTCCTGGATGTTGCAACCATCGTAAATACATGCCAGTTGCAAGGACCCAAAATTTGATCACATGACTGTGGGGATCCTGCAAAGGTTGTAAGTGCAATGGCTGGTTTTAAATCAGTTTTTAATGTGCCATTGTAACTTTGAATGATCACTAAACAAATGGCTGTAAGTTGAGGACTACCTGTATCTGAATGACAAAATAACAGAAAGCTGTTTCTCCCTCATAACCCGATTCTGACAGATTCAGTGTCAGGAGTTATGCTAATGTTTGCTCTGTGCCTGATCCTGTACTATAAAAAAAACAGAAAGAGGAAAAAGTTGCATGGATCCATGCAGGTCAGAATGTACACCAGTGTGTATTATTCCTCCTCTGAGTCTTTTGAGTCTTAACATATTCAGGAAAATATCAAGAGAAAATTATAGAACTGCAGGAATTTATACTGTATGTAGCTTGGTTCCCATCCGCAATTCCTTAATTTAGGGTAGAATTGGGGTAACTAGATGGAGCTGAGCATTTATTGGCTGGATGCCCTTCCTGATGCCACGTGGAGTTCACAGCAGATGTTTTTTTTCTTACCTATACACCTTAAAATCAATTTTTGGTGAAGAAGCAATAGGCTACTTTTTATAAGAATTATTTAATTAATGTTAGGATATTACTTCTACTTTTTGCAACTATATTTTATGCACAGATTGACATTAAGTGCGCATCTTTTAATCTCATCTTCAGCTACAGCTTAATGAAATTAAGCACTATGGATAGACAACACCTAAGAAGCTTAACATCAAGTGGTCCACTGCCCAGCTGGTGCGCTCAGGGTTTGCTTGTTTACTTAAACTTAAACAAGCAGCAACTTTTAAAAGAACTTTCTCATTTTTTTTCATACAATCATGAGCCAAGTGCTACTCCTACATGAAAGATTTAAGTAAATGTTACCATTCCTAAGAGGATACTTACTGTATTTCATTACACAGTTCATGCAGCAAAACCTGTATCAGGACCTACTAATCACTCATTGCTATAAGAGATATTGTCACTTAAAACTAGAATATAAGCACTAACCTCCTGGCTGGATTCCACATCTAATACTTGCATTCTCTTTTCCTTAATTCCATTCTCTTATCTCCTTTCAAGGCCGTGTTATATGAGAATTCTCTACAGGAGTATGAAATAACTATTTTATGCATTGCCACATCATAAATACAGCACAAGTATTTTTTTCTATCAGAGTATTGATCATGGGACTGTTTCACACATTATGCTAAAAAGGCTGTGCAACAAAGTTAGGTGAAGGCTGAATTCTGAGGGTAATTTAGCACAGAATAATATTTGCATAAAACAGAACAAAAGGCAATGTATGTGTATACAAGAAGGAAGCAAGATGATTTACAAGGATAGAAAAATATGAATAACTATAATAAATGGTACTGGTATAAATTAGCTGTACTTCTCTTTAATTTCTGTGGCTTACTATTTTCATTTTTGTACTCTGCATAGTTTTGCTTATCCCAAAACAGAATATTTTATAGATCCTCTTGAGCTTCAAAAAGACATCTTGCTGTTGCCACTACTATCGCATCTCAGCTTGCCAATGAACTATGAGGGGAGGGAGTGGGAGATAGAACATGGGCCAGACATTGAGATGTCAGTATGAGAACCAAGGACATTTTAGCAGGTGTTTACGAAAGCCAGAAAGACTTTCCCACAACAATATCTGGAGATGGTATTGGACAATGTGACCTGAGCTAATTGGGGGTGGGGGTGGAAGAATGTGAACATTACCTATGGGGCTTAGCGTGGGAAAGATCTAGATCTGGTTTTGCTTTCAAACATGTTGAAGTGATGCCCTCAATAAAGTTTTGCATGGAGAGATTGGACCGTCTTGGTGGTGCTTGCTTTGGTTGGGTTCGTCAGTCGGATACAGTATTGACAGATACTGTATTATCCTTGATATAGGTATATCTATATGCAAAGATGCTAGCTCTAATTTACATAGAGGTTATGCTGACACGTTGCTTGTTGCAGCATAAATATGCTTTATTAACTATTTTTGAGAGAAGTATCCTCGTGGTATTAGTAGCATCTCATTCCTAATCTAGAGTTTTCCTGAATGGTTTTTGGTTTGGGAGATCAGCTTTCTTCCTCTCTTAAGAGAAGTCTTACCTTCCAGACAATCTAGAAATGAGTCTGAGGATGAAGGATCAGGGCGTAGTAACTTGCTCAGTTATCAGCTTGATAAATGTGGTGGGGAAGTGCTCCCTACCTATCTAGTTGCTGGGCACTGTGCCTCCATAGTCATTTGGGCTTTGGCTGTAAGAAAGACTGGACACCTGATTTTTTTTCCTCTTTGAACTAGAATAGCAACTCCCAAGAGACTAATAGACCTGGCAGCCAGGTCAAGTAGACACTCTTTAGTTTAATTTAGTTTAATCATATCTGCGTCCTCTTTATAAGATCTCCACTTTTCACTGGGCATAAAAAAATGCTGCTTTTTGTCTTTTCAAAAGTTAGTTACTAGTCTTCCTGATTAATGTGCTTCCATGGCCTTCTATGGGAGTTCAAATAGTTCAGGTTTATCATGAGCTGTGGTGCCATCAGGAGTCATTGTTTGAGATGGGCTGCCATATACCAAATAAACAACGTTTGATATTATGTATAATACTTTCCCCCCTTATATTCAGTGAAGTTGCATAATAACGGCCGTGAATTATTGGCTTTGATTTCGGAGGTGTGACTTTAACGTCGTGGCATCAGTTCAATAATGTTAAATTCAGTAAATTTATCTCAATAACAGGGAGATAAATAATGAGAATGCTGCTGAGAGCAGAAATGAAATCAAGTTGTCCTGCTGTTCTGTAGCATTGTCCATTTATTCTAATTTTTTACTTTTCTTAACTGGGCTAGGGAGAGATTCTACCACACTCCACATTATACATTCCTATCTCCTTACTGCTATCCCCCCCCCCCAATGGATTTAAAAATTTGCTCTTCTTATAGTAAGTGTCTCTCTTACGGCGTGTGAGAACAATATACAGATATGAAAATCAAGAGGGTGTACTTTTAAGTTTTAGTCATGTCGCCATTTGAGATACCTTCACTCTTAAGAACATGAATACATTAATCTGTGAGGTGGAAAATGGGCTCTGTAGGCTGTTCCTTCTGCCCATGGGGTAACCTGAGATTACATCTATCTGCCATATGAACACTGCATCATTATCAGTTGCACATCAAGAATCAGGCATGCAGAATGAATGTAAAATAAAGAAATTTCCTTCTACACCAAATACTCAGGTGTTCACTATGCCTACAATCTTTAAAACACATTGCTGGTACTACTGTTGCATGTTTTCTTAGAAAATATACTTTAGTACTCAAATGAATGGGTAAGTGACATTAGGACTATTAGAGAAAATTGTTCCCTAATAGCATGACTCTTTTTCTGCAGGCTGTATACAACCTATTGTAATTCGTAGACTGGGCTCACATCTCACACTGAACCGAGATGTGGTTTGCTTATTTTCCACCCTGTGTGTGTGAATTCAACCACTGTGATTAAAATAGATGTAAAATAGAGCTTATGCTTCAGTAAATTGTGTAAATGCAGGCAGTTTCTATTTAATCCATAAACCATTATTAAACAAAACATAGGTTAGCAGAATGAGCAAATCCAGCCTTTAAATAATATGATCAGTACGTTTTGTTATTATAAGCAGAGAATGCTTTGCAGTATATGAGATAGGATAAAATATTACAGCAAGGGTGTGTGCCTAGTGTGGATTAAATAAAATGTGTATGTGCACATCACTTGGAAAGGTTTGATTTGTGAATAGTGTCTAGCGCTGTAGATCAAAAGAGGCAATTTAGAAAATTGCCTAAGATGAAATTGCATGGGGAAGGCTTGCAGAAGGAGCTGGGGGAAACTTGCTGAAGTATGTTGAGAGGCAGAAGGGGAAACTGAGGTTAAAAAGAACGCAGGGTAAAATAACACGGTAGGTATCTTGACCTTTTCCTTAGAAATAGATGGAGTCAGGGATGTTCCAATTTCTAGGACTACTCCTGAGTTAGACTGAATAAAATGTCTTCCTGCAGTGTCATGAAAAAACATAAGCTACCTATACTTATTTTTTCCAGATAATTTTTTTAAGAGGGGCTGTTTGTGGGATTTCTGCTATGTGATTTAAGGAAAACTCCTCTGTTTATTTTCAGATTACAGTTTTCCACTCGCTTCTCAAAAAGCCTTGCCCAAAGAAAATAGAACACAAGTGAACGACCCCCAAGGAGAACCCACTTTTCATCCCATCTCTGATTCCCTTGATCCAGACTCTGAAGCCCCTTCCACCAGAGTCCTTGAGGAGGAGGAGGAAGGCTTGCTTCCTATCAACCAGTCAAAGGGAATGACTCAAAGCAGCCAAATGTCAAAAACCACTTTTTCTGCAACACCTAAAGAGGATTCCTTATATTCTATCCTGTTTTCCACCATGGCCAGCAGAATGGGTCCAGCAACTGAAGCAGCTACGAACAAGCATGGGAAAGAATCCGCGCTCGAGTATTTTTCTTCAGGCTTTGACTTAGGAAGCAGCATGGGGCCCAGTCTCCTGCCCTTGTCTCCCATCTTTTCAACCAAGACCACTATAGACCCCCAGTTGGTCTCAGAACTTCCTCCCAAGATTACCCAAGAGAGCACAGTGGCTGCGATAGAAGTAGCGGGGGAACAGTTAGCAACCGTAGCTGCAGTAGAAGGCGATCTACCAGAAGGAAAAGCCACCACACAGGAGGAGATTCCAAAACCTGTGTCAGGAACAGTTGCAGCTGACATGGAAGTGACAGGAGAAGATCTAATAGGTTCTCCTGAGGACCATTTCCAAGGAATTGAGACTGTTTCCGGGATTCCTAACAGCCTATCGGATCCCAGCTCTTTGGGGAATTTTTGGGACTGGACCAGCGAACGAGCCCCAACTCCAAATGCTAATCAGAATAGCCAGGATACAAAGTTGCCAATCATCACAACTGCTGCAGCAGAAAAGAGTTTTACAGCACAAAACAGAGATCTCCTGCTTGCCTCAGGAGTTCCCTGGAGTTTGACACAGGTAAGAAAATTGTGTGTGGGCCACTGGGTGATGAGTATTTGAACTTAGAAACCCCTATGTTTTTAAAGGCTGAGAGAAACAAACCATTTAACATAGTCCTATGTTATTTACATTCTTCATCCAGCGTGACTTGCCCATTAATTTCTTTACAGGTGGTTATTTTGATACCCAACACAAGCATGAACCAAAACCACAATACTAAAGTGCCACAGATGTGCAGGATCAAAATTCTATTTTAAAAAGCTGTAACATTTCTCCTATATAGGGACTTAAAACCAACTAACTGATATTTAATTTCCAGGTTATCCTTAAGGCCCAAACCCTCTCAAGGTGGTATATATGATAATATGAATCAAACAAATGTGAAAATCAGTATACTGCAAATGTTATAATAGCCCACCATATCAGTAAAACAAACAATTTAAAAAGAAATCTTAATTGAGTAATTAATTAACTGACTAATAAAAAGCCATCAAGTTCTAGTTTGGAGTAGTTAAGATATATTTTTTAAAACTATCATAAAGCTCACATATTTAGAATAGCCTAGTAATGATAGCTTAGCATTTCTGCTTAAAGTTATGAATCAGTAACTCTAGAATTCTTAAAATTCTTTAAGAGTAAAACTTCTGTAGGCATGTCAACTATTTTCATACAGTTGAATGTGTTTTGTTTCATTACGTAGGAGCAAAAACCGCCAGATTTTGAGATTTTTTAAATAGGTTAAATTGATCCATTTAATTTATTAATTTTTAAATTAACTGAACTGATTCTCAAGATATTTGAAGTATTTTAATTTTTTCTCAAACATTCTTTTTTTTTAAATTGGAATTGTGATACTATGAAGACCAACTCTAATTGTGTTCATTCTTCAAATGTTCTTTTGGTTAGATTTATATTTTTAAGGGTTCAAATAATCTGATATTAGAGAAAGGATGAGAGATATATATACACACCTAGGACAACTGAATAGGCAACACATTGGATTTAGTTCCAAAAAAGTGCTACAAACATAGAGGAATATAACCATATGTACTATATTATTTATATGGTACTGGAATAGAAGTGTTTTACCCTCAAGAAAGTATTGTGCCAACTAGCTATTATATAGTCCATTCTCTGATATTTCACCCCAACATTTTGTTTCAGATGCTTAACTCAGTTCATTTTTCATTTGTATACAGATTGACTACCGTATTACCAGCACAAGCATTGCGCTTGTTTCTCAGAGCTCAAACAAAACTTTGAACACATATATTGTGCATACCAGTTTGTATAAGTCATTTTCTTGGACTTCAAATACAATGTGGCCCAGGAAGATAATTTTCTCTTACGATGGCCCAAAATTTAGTTTGAATTTTACACACCTGTGTTATTGATCAGTGTCTAAAGTTTCTTGAGCACTTTGTAGCCAAAGTGGCTCTTGTTCTCAAGTTCATCTACTGTATCTATGTCTTTGAATATCAGCATCAGATCTGATAAATACGTTACCAGACAGAGTGCAAAATAAGGGATAAAACAATTGGCTGCCTGATTTGGGATAAAACTTCATATTCATATTTTAAAAATGATCATACCGCTTCCCAAAATATTTCCATGTTAACTCAGAGATGTCTTCATTGGTTTTGTTTTGTAGATTATCTGTAAGGACTGGAGCAACCTGGCAGGCAAAAACTACATCATTCTGAACATGTCAGATAACATCGATTGTGTGAGTCACAATAGTAAAATGTTATTTCATCTTCCAGAACAATATTTTGAATGTTCATTTAAAATATGTTTCATCCTACATTGGCCATTTATTTATTAATATAATATATTCATATATAATATTCCATTACTATAGATCTTGAAGCGTTTTAACAAAATATGGCTGCAATATTTCCTAAACAATTAAATATATGCACAAAAAGAAGTTTGGATAAAGATTTTATATAATATTTCTGGACAGATTGCTGCTATAATACCCTTAACTAAGATGCTGCTGTTAAGTATTCCTTTTCCTGCACATATAGTATCAATTTCCAATGCATACTGTACTTTGAATAGGCCCACCATATTACTTTTGGAGGATACATTTTATGTTAAGATTAGGAAACGTATGATCCTGCGTGAAAGTGAATGGGAGAAGCTGTGTATGTGTATATATATGTGTTTGTGTGTGTATGCTTGGTATGAGTTGAGTAGCAAAATAAAGGAATATTAGAGATCCGATTCCATCCTCTTGCTTTCCTGGATTAATCCAAGGACACAAAACCAAAAAGGATCAGGGACAGCAATAAGATTTAGGATGGGACGATCTCTGGACGCAGGAGAGAGATTGTTGGGGTGGATTAAGTGTGCTCCCTTCCATTAAATGAAACTTATTTTATAAGTTGCCTTCTGCTATTTTTCAGAAGGAGACACCCAGACATGGAATTCAGATAGCTATATAGATTAGAACTGGATGAGAAGTTTGCTGATAGACTGGTAAACTACCTGCAGTTTTGGTAATTGGCAGTGTAGGCTTTAGAGTTATATTTTTCCTCCAGTTTGGAAACGGGCAGTTTAAATAGGCAGTTTCCATTGGCAGAAGCTGTTTTCTTGTCCTAGTTTCTTAGGTAAGGCATATTAGAGGACAAAATGTTTTCTGTTTCTTAATATAAAGAACGGGAAGGAGGGAAATAGAGGTGTTGTTGTTGTTTTTTCTGACAGCACAGCACAGCAGGACCTAGAAAACGCAACAGGTTATTTTCTCTCATCAGTTGACATGCTAGCTATCAAGCAAATTTCCAGACATTATTTAGATTGGCGAGTCAGCCGTTTCAGTATTTAGTATTTCTTGGAGTTTGAATTGTTGACAAATGAGGTTTTATGGTTTTGGAATTGGGTGGCCGGAATTAAATAGATTTAGTTCAAGAGGTTTATAAGCAAACAATTGTGATTGAGCAAGAACAAATTTAGAAGTTCTTCAGTATGCATAAGTCATGGAGGGATAATTATTTCTGTGATGAAGGAAAAATCTGCTCATGCTGAACATTTATTGTATTGTTCTGTTTGTAACCCAGCAGGAATGGGTCACAGTTGCAAGGGATGGAATATCTGTCTCTCAAGGTTAATAGGGTTGAGGATGCAAACAATGATCCTACTCTACAAAGAATAAAGTATTTGTCTATTTATAAAATTTATATGGACATTTATCTCACATGAAGTGACTCTAGACAGTGTACATCAATTAAGCAATAAATATATAAAACAGTTATTATTATCATACAAAAGTCCACAAGGTACAAGGGAAGATGAAGATGTTCATTAGCTTTAAAAAGATGTATGTCAGAGACAATCAAGGAAATAAGAAATGGCATATAATATCATGAAATAAATCTGGTCTTGTCAGCTAAAACCCAAAACAGGATTATTGCACAATGCATTAAAAGATCATGCTTTGCATCCAATCTTTTCTGCCAATGCAGTATGCTTCAAAAATATTTAAAGGGATGGAGTGTTTCTGCTTTGACTGACTGGATGGAATGTAACTTTTCTTCTATCACATATACTCCTAATGGTAAAAGAAATTGTAGGCATTTTCACTAATTTGAAAGGTTATCAGCTCTCGTTGAACAAGCATGTAGTCTTTTACTTCGTATCATGATGGAAGATATTTCTCTGAGCTCTTCTTGTGTTACATTATTTATACTGACATTTCTGAATTACAAATGGAAGAGAGATTGCAAGAAAGATGCACTGGCTATTTATTCATCAAGTTCTATTGAAAGGGGGTGGTATTTTTCTGTTCAGTCATATCAATGGAAATGTTATTTTTCTCTCAGGAACACATTTTTCTTTGTTCCCCATAAGGCTCTGACTGCTCAGTCTGTAGTGATGGAGGAAGACCTATCATTCCTGCAATAGTTCTACCGGTGTGGGCCAGGGATTCCTTATTACTAAAGCTGCTTTCCTAATTTCCTTTCCTTTAGGGGGCCTGTCTTGCTGTGCTTTCTCAGATTTTTATCTTCTCCTGTTCATAAGCTTTGCCTTGTGAGCTGAGGTTCTGGTGGGTCCTTGTGACTTAGCTCTGGCTTCTCCTTGTCTTTCCCCATTCGCCCTTTGCCAGCCCCAAGCATTTGAGGTTCCCATAGCAACCAGTAGTGTTAGCACATATTAATAACTAGAGTGGCCTTTGAGTTGGCACAGCAACTGAGCCAGAATAGATGTGGGGATGACATTGCCAATTGATGTGCAAGATCTGAGAAGAACTTGAATCTGGATACAAATGATGAGGCTCTTGCTCTTTAAAAAATTAGTAATATTGTTTGTTTTTTTCTTTTCTCCAAATATTGCAGTAGTGGTGTAGGTAGATATGTCCCTCTATCGTCAATCAAGGCAGCATCTTGTCAGGTCCTTATGTGTTACTTTAGCACCTCCAGTCTAGCAATCTTGCATTTTTGTCCACATCGGAAACCTATAAGGAAATGAGGTTTTAGGATATTTCAGAATTTTTGTTCCTCCCTGAATTTTAAATGATACTCTCTCAATCATTTTGATCCCCAGGTTATATGACCAGGTGATAAAAAATAACTTAATTGTATTTGTGCTTACATAAACTACAATGGGTTTGTACTATTTGTTGCAGCCAGAAAATGACAAAATTCAAGAATGGTAGCAGTTAGGATGGAACTACTAGGGAATACACAAACACACATTTTGAAACAATAAAGTTGATGGAGTAAAATGGAAATGGATGTCTTTCAAAATTTTAGCTTTTGGATTTCTTTTTCTTTGATATACTGTATTTGGATGAGAAAGTGTGTACTCAGGAGATCTGTTTGTTTTAATAATAAATATTTTTTGCTATAGGAAGAGTTCCGAGTGGAGAGAGGCCTCCGGTTGCTGGCCCTGATGGAGGACGCCTTCTCCAGATATGACAATGGATTGCAAGGGCAATGGTTGATCTCCTTAAGCAAACCTAATGAGAATGACAAACATCTGTTGATGACCCTGGCAGGAGAACATGGTAAGATTTTGGTGAAAAATAAAGAGTGTCCGACCATTTTTGTGATTATTCCAGTCTTTTCCCTGTACAAGTATCTCTCATGCTGTTAAAGCATCAAACTGGACATCATTAGACATCATTTCAACAGGATTTTACTATTTCACAAACGAAGGCAAATATACCTGCCTTAGTATATTAGGGTCCCAGTGACCAATATACTAAGGTCCCAGTGACCAAACTAAACCTCTGTCCCAGTGACCAAACCAGATTGGATCCTGCATCAAATCTGGTTTGATCACTGGGACCAGAGGTTTAGTCTGAACTTTCAAATCGTGCTGGAGCCCATCTTCAGGGATGAGCGGGGGCAGACTTAAGCTCAATCCCTCCAAGACCGAGTGGCTGTGGTTTCCGGCACCCCGACATAGCCAG
>JANHFL010008567.1:0-16757 GCA_032468155.1 Oxyrhabdium leporinum
TGTGGAGCAGAGACCAGCTCCCAGGCGGTGGCCCTGGCGGAAGGCTTCCTCCTGAGCCAGGCGGAGGAGCAGAAGGAGCAGGTCGAGTTGCAGGTGAGAGACTTTAGGGAGCTCAGAAGGGAATAGGGAATGTGAACACCCCTCCTTCCCAAACTTCTCTGACATTCCTAATATGTAGCGACGTCCCACCAATTATTGTAGGACATTGTTCCATTGTTTTCTCACCCAACCTCACTGATGGATATTGCTGCTTTGAGGTTGTGTTCCGAATATAAGAATCCACTTTATGTCGTGTGATGTACATTAATTCTGCTTCTTTTTTCCTTTCTCCTATTTGAAGTGCTACACTGTGAAGATCAGATATCCTGAGGGAAAGAAGAATCCATCAAATCCCCCCCAGGAGCTATTTTTCAGGAGGATCCCTTGGGAAGATCAAAGTCAGGACACCTCAGGAGGTAATCCAAGATCCTCCGATTACCCAGAGAGATCCCAACTGTCTTCCCTTCTTCTCTTCTGTAGGTACCTCCTCTTATTTTGTTAAATATGCATTTGGGAAATTATTTTATCATTACAGAGAAAGAAACAATGAAGTTTTCTGTTTTTTACGATGGAGCTCAAACAGCGCTTGATCCTCCAAATCAAGTAAGAAAGGGAAAAATTATTAGATTTTTATTCTCCTTTCCTTCAGGTAGTGATGTCGTTGTTTTCTCCCTCCTTCTATTTTCTCCCCTTGTATGGAATGGATTACTTTCGTGTTTGTGACCGGCGTAGAAAACAGAATAGCAGGTTCAAGTTGCTCTCAACCAGCATAGCTTCCTCTGTAGAATATTACTGGGCCACAATGGTTTGTCATTTCTACCCTCGGATTCTGTTTAGGAAATGTTTTTTTAATGACCACGGGTTAACTGGTTCTGCTAGGTACTCCTCCAACTATGAGTTTAGAAGAAATAATTTTTAACAAATCGTTCAAGAAATAGGAATAAACATATCACAGTGGTAGTAGCTGCTAGAGACCCTTCTTTTTGTAATTCATTTACTTGCAATTCAGCAAGGCTGATGAAAATAACTAAATTCTCACATTGCCACATTTCTATTTTTAAAAGGCCTTGTTCATAACCGGTAGTTCAAGAAACAAGCAAATCGTGTTAAAAAATAAAGCAGAATTTTAAAAAAACAAAGAGAATGGCCTCATAGAGCATGTAATCGTGGTACTTTGGGCCACAAAATAATTTCCAATCCTCTGATTTGTGCCTGGATTAAGAGATCAAACATTCCCACTTTGCAAGGGCTGAGAAATGACCTTACAGGGAATTTTCTCCTCTTTGTTTTCTCCCATTCAGCCAATGGCTCAGACTACGAGATCAATCAATGATAGACAGAGCGATAGATCAGTTGATCCAGAAGTGGGATTACTTTATTGAAAGACACTAAACTTTCTGCAGAATCAATCAACTTGATAAAAGCTGCCCCAGATATTTCTCCAGTCAAATAAATATTCAGAATTGCCCATTTTCTCACCTAAAATTAGGACATGTGACGCACAGCCATTTAACTTAGAGTGCATAACTTTCCTTTGGGAATTTGGGAACAATGGAGAAGAATAACTGAGTTGGTAGGGATCCTGGAGGACCAACCCCCTGCTCAGACAGGAAGACCTATAACATTTCAGATAAATGTCTGTCCAATTTCTTCTTAAACGCCTCCAGAGTTGGAACATCCACAACTTCTGGAGGCAAGTCATTTCAGTGATTAAATGTTCTGTCAGGAAATTTCTCTTTAGTTGTAAGTTAGTTCTCTCCTTGATTAGTTTCCATCCATTGCTTCTTGTCCCGCCGTCACATGCTTTGTAGAATAGTTTGGGCTGCTCTTCATTGTGGCAGCCCCTTAGATGTCACAACACTGTTATCCTGTCATTCCTAGTCGTCCTTTTCATTAAACTAGTCATAGCCAATTCCAGTAACTGTTCTTTATATGTTTTAACCTCCAGGACCCTAATCCTTTTGGTTGCTCTTCTCTGTACTTTATAGAGTCCCAAGATCTTTTTTACATCTGGCAACCAAAACTGGATGCAATATACCAAGTGTGGTCTTACCAAGGCATTATAAAGTGGTACTAACACTTCATTGATCTTGATGAAATCCCCCTCTTAATGCAGCCTATGATTCTGTTGGGTTTTTTTGGAAACTAGCATACTGGTAACTCATGTTTAAGTGATTGTCCACTAGGATTCCAAAATGCCTGTTGCACGTTCTACTGTTGAGCCAGGTATGACCTATTCTATGCCTGTGCATTTAGTTTTTCTTTCTTAAATCTATCACCTTACATTTCTCACCATTGAATTTCATTTTGTTACATAGGGTGCAATTTGTCAATTCTTCTATACCTCGAGCTTATCTTCTGAAGTGTTGGTATTCCTGTCAATTTTGTCTTATCTGCAAATTTGATGAGTTCCCCTTTTATCCTCTTGTCTAAATCATTGCTGAAGTTGAACAGATCTTTCGAATCTTCCTGTTCTGTTCTTTTTTCCGTGTTCAGGGGAGTCTTGTGTCCTTCAAGGAGGTGGCTGTGTATTTCTCTGAGGAGGAATGGTCTCAGTTGGATCCTGACCAAAAAGCGCTACATTTGGAAGTCATGCTTGAAAACCATAGGAATGTGGTCTCTCTGGGTAAGAGTTTTCTAGTCCTCCGTCAGACATTTTAAACGGGGCTAGTTCATGGTCCCTTGGGAGGGCTGGACTATAGCTTGATCTGCCTAATGACTGGCTGGGAAGGCGTGGTTAATTGGTCGTGTGACTGTGTGGGCGTGGCCAATTTAGCAGAGAGAGAGAGAGAGAGAGAGATAGAGAGAGCTGGCAGCTAGAGGCAAAACAAACATTTTAACAATGTCTCTGGTGATTTTAATGGAGACTGATGGAGAAACGAATGTAGAAACTTCCACAAAAAAGGTGGGGTGCTTAATTCATGCCTTTGGTTTTAATTGGGTTGATTCATCAAGATTTCCCACAAACAATAAAGGAGGGAGAGGAAGAAAGAGAGAGTACACAAACACGTACACAAACACATGTAGAAGAGACAAATCCAAAGTCAGAGAAGGGACCCTTACAAGCCCCAGTCACTGCCTCCACCGCCCCCAATTCCTCGTCTTCCGAAGGAAAAAGACCCCAGCCCAGAAACAACGCTCCCAGAGCTGGAGAGCTGCATTGTAAAGGGAGGAAAACCTTGCAACGTTAAAAATACAGGGAGAAACCCCACCCCAGCCTCCTGCTCTGCCACATGGCTGCTTCTGAACTAAAGGAGGCGAGTTTTGGAACTAAAGGAGGCCAGGAATTGAGCGGGGAGCCAGAGTGGGACCAATGTTATCCTTCAGGATTTAGCTTTTGGCTCCCCTTTTTCTTTCTTCCTTTCCAGTGAGTAGCAGGAACTGCGTTTGGGTTGCAGGGTCTGTTTACTTTCCCTTTCTGCCTTTGCCCATTTTCTAGCCAAGCAATTCTGCTTCCTTTGCTGCCTCCCCCCCTCCCCGCAAAAAAAATCACTTTCTTTCTCCTTCCTTTCCTCTCATCTCCCTTCTTTCCTTCCCTGCCTATCCCCTTCTCATTCCCATCTTGTTCCTGAGAGTTTGGCAGCACTGCCGGTGGCCATGCTTACTGTGGCTTTCCCATGCGGGGTGGGGCGGGGGCAGTCCCAGTGAAAGGGAAACCACACAGGGTGCAAGGCCGGTCGACTGAGCAGGCCATGGAGGCGCTGATGTTGGGCACGGCGGCCTGGATATTGGCCATCTAGTCTGGAATGCAGTCAGACTTAGATCTGCAGTGCAGCCCTGGAGCCAGCTAGGGGCCACCACTGCTGCCTCAGCCTCATCCCCACAAGAGGCGGTGAGCAAGAAATAAGCGGTGTTGATGTGGCAGGACGGTTCCTTGCCAACTCCAGGGCTGCCCCACAGATCTAAGACTGACCTTGTTCTGGTCCAGATGGCGGCCATCAGAACTGAGGCGCCAGAAGACAGTCCTTTGCATGCCTCAAAGGCAGCCCCAAGGTACAGATCTAGTCGCATCGCGGGGTGCATCCATCCCGCAGGTTGTAATTTGAGGACCCCTAGCTTACATGCTTTCTGTGCTATTTCTTACCTGTATTTTTCCATTTCAATTTGAACTTATCTGTGAAGGCTGAAAAGAATGAGGTGTCTCCTGGAGGTCATGTGAGAGGAATGTGTTGTCATTTGTCCTCTGAAACATCCCAAAATGCCAAGACTTATCCTGCAATGATGTAGCGAGACATCGGTTCCTTTGCCTGCTTTGCTGCATTTGCAGAAAATATTGGGCTGAAGTAATGAGAGATTGCTTGAGATCAGTAGCACGAAATCTCATAGTAGTGATCTCGTGCGATGTCGCACTATAGTAAGTTAGGCTTCTGTTCTCTCTAAATGAGGCCTGTACCTGATCTGGCCGAAGAGCCCTTGCAAGCTGATGAGACTTTGGGGCAGTGAAATAGCCTTGCTTGAAGCCTTCCAACCTTTTCAGTCTTGGCGCAAAGAGCCTTTACAAGCTAATGGGAAGATTCAAGAAAAGGATTTTGTCCCAAAGTCTCATCACTGGGATCAAGGAACGGGCCGAGCAAGGGTCTGGCCCGCCAGATACACACCACAGAGAAGCTGCTCCAAGGTACACTGGGGAAGGAGCTTGTTTCAAAATTGTTTCAGTTCTCATAGGTCTCTGCTGAAATTAACCCACTCCAATAAATCTTAAATTTTCTCCTAATTCCTCCTTGGATGTTTCCCATGATTATTCCTAAACTCAAAACTGGCTTTGAATGAGATTTGCATATATATATAGAGAGAGAGATAATTGTAAAAAAAGAGATATTTTCTACATATTTTGAAAGCTTTCATGAGTCATGACAACATAATGGAATTTCGGAAAAATTCAGAAGAAAATTCATTGACTATCTACAGTTCGATGTTTTTTCCCTAACCTTGTTATCATTTTCATTTCTTTTCCTTTGAAGGTAACAACGAGGAGAATCAAGATTCCCGTGAACTGTCCCGGGTCATCAATGCTAAAGATGGAACGGAGAGCTTTGAAATTCAAATGGAATTAGAAAGCCAGGAGAGAAACCAGTCAAATAATTGGAACCAGGAAAGCTCATCTTCCACTGATGCTCCGATGCAAGACTGTCTTGCCCAACAAGACGAAGTAAGGAAAAAATATATTGGGAAAATTATGGAACTAATCAAAGATAAATTATATCTAAATCAACACTGTTTAACCCAAAACAAAGGAGAAGATGCTACAAGAAGACACAATGGACAAAATTACAATGGGACATTCATCCTTTCTCCTGGAAATAACTTTACATCTCAAAAAGTGATTCACACAAAAAAGGATCCTTATAAATCTTTGGAATCTGGAAAACATTTTAGAACAAGCAGGCAACTTATTGCCCATGAAAGGATTTACACTGGGCAGAAACAGTGTTCAGAACCTCCTGTAGCCCAAGCATCCCAGTCCCTCCAAGCAGCAGGAGAGAAACAATATAAATGCATGGAGTGTGGGAAAACCTTTATTCATGGCAATGGACTTAGAAACCACAAAAAGAGACACACGGGAGAGAAACCATATAAATGCATGCAGTGTGGGAAAACCTTCACTCGTAGCTATGAACTTACTATCCACAAAAGGAGACACACAGGAGAGAAACCATATAAATGCATACAGTGTGGGAAAACATTTATTCGTAGCAGTGAACTTACTATCCATAAAAAGATCCACACGGGAGAGAAACCATATAAATGCAAGGAGTGTGGGAAGACGTTTGTTCTGAGCAATAGACTTACTAACCACAAAAAGATCCACACAGGAGGAAAACCATTTAAATGCATGGAGTGTGGGAAAACCTTTACTCAAAGCAATGGACTTAGAAACCACAAAATGATCCACACAGGAGAGAAACTATATAAATGCATGGAGTGTGGAAAGACCTTTGTTTACAATAGTAGTCTTACTATACACAAAAAGATCCACACAGGGGAAAAACTATATAAATGCATGGAATGTGGGAAAACTTTTACTCGTAGTAATGAACTTACTATCCATGAAAAGATCCACATGGGAGAGAAACCATATAAATGCATGGAGTGTGGAAAGACCTTTGCGCTGAGCAATAGGCTTACTATCCACAAAAAGATCCACACAGGAGAAAAACCATTTAAATGCACGGAGTGTGGGAAAACCTTTATTCAAAGCAATGGACTTAGAAACCACAAAATGATGCATACGGGAGAGAAGCCCTATAAATGCATGGAGTGTGAAAAGACCTTTGCTTACAACAGTAGTCTTACTATCCACAAAAAGATCCACACAGGGGAAAAACCATTTAAATGTATGGAGTGTGGAAAGACCTTTGCTCTGAGCAGTAAACTCACTATCCACAAAAAGATCCACACAGGAGAAAAACCATTTAAATGCATGGAGTGTGGGAGAACCTTTACTCAAAGCAATGGACTTAGAAACCATAAAATGATCCACACGGGAGAGAAACCATATAAGTGCATGGAGTGTGAAAAGACCTTTGTTTACAACAGTAGTCTTACTATCCATAAAAAGATCCACACAGGAGAAAAGCCATTTAAATGCATGGAATGTGGGCAAACCTTTACTCAAAGCAATGGACTTAGAAACCACAAAGTGATCCACACAGGAGAGAAACCATATAAATGCATGGAGTGTGGAAAGACCTTTGTTTACAATGGTAGACTTACTACCCACAAGATGATCCACACAGTGGAAAAACCTTTTAAATGCATGGAGTGTGGGAAAACCTTTACTCGAAAAGATCATCTTATTTCTCATAAGATGATCCATACAGGGGAGAAGCCATATAAATGCATGGAGTGTGGAAAGACCTTTGTTCAACGTGGTCGTCTTATTTCCCATAAGATTATCCACACAGGGGAGAAACCATATAAATGCATGCAGTGTGGTAAAACCTTTAGTCGTAGCCATGATCTTACTATCCACAAAAAGATCCACATGGGAGAAACCATATAAATGCATGCAATGTGGTAAAACCTTTAGTCGTAGCTATGATCTTACTATTCACAAAAAGATCCACACACGAGAGAAGACATTTAAATGCACGGAGTGTGGAAAGACTTTTGGTCAACATAGTTATCTTGCTTCCAATTAAAAGATCCACTCTGAAGAGAAACTATTTAAATGCATGGAATGTGGAAAGACTGCTCAATATGGTAATTTTCTCATAAAAAGATCCACGTTTGGGAGAAAGTATATAGGAATAGCAATTCCACTTTAGACTTATATACCACTCCACGAAGCTTTACAAAGTCAGCAAGGTGTCCCCAGCAGTCTGCGTCCTCATTTTACTGACCTGAGAAAGATTAAAGGTTGAATCAACTGAGCAGGTCAGGATCGAACTCTTGGCTTTGAGGAATTAGCTTGTAGTACTGCATTCTAACCTCTTACCCACCATGTCTCTATGGATTTGTATGTGTATGCATATTGTGCCTTTCTGCTCCAAATGAGACAAGAAAGTGAAATTTAATGTGGAAAAAAGTAAGGTTTTACACCTGGGCGGGAAAAACAGATTACATGAAACCTGGCTCAAAAACAGTAACTTTGAGAGGGACCTTGGGAGTCCAAATGGATGATCACTTACACATGAGGCACTTATGTCTGGCAGCAGCAAAAAAAGCTATTAAAATCCTTGGTTGTATAAACAGGCATAGAATCAAAATCACTTGAAATTAATACTGTTTTATAATGCCTTAGTAATTCCACAGTTGGAATACTGCATCCAGTTTTGGTCATTGCACTATAAATGTTTAGACTATGGAAAAGGTGCAAAGAAGAACAGCTGATTAAAGGCCTGAAGACTAAAATGTATGAAGAACTGTTGCAGGATTTAGGTTTGGCTAATCTAGAGAAGAAAAGAATTAGGAGTGACATGATAGCAGTATTCCAGTACTTGAGAGACTGCGACAAAGAGGAGGAGGTAATTTTATTTTCCAAAGCACCAGAGGGCAGGATAAGAAACAGTGCATGTGAACTAATCAAGGAGAGAAGCAACCTGGAATTAACAAGAATCTTCCTTACAGTGAGGACAATTAACCAGTGCGACAGCTTGCTTGCAGACATTGTGGGTGCTTGATCACTGGATGTTTTTAAGAACAGACTTGATAGTCATTCGTCTGAAATGATATAGGATCTCCTGCTTGAGTTCGACTGTAAGAGCTCCAAGTTCCCTTCCAGCTTTATTCTGATTCTGAATTCTCAATCCTTTCTTGTGCATTTTTGCTAAGTTTATTTCATTTATTTATTTATTGGAATTTGTCAAACAAAAATTAGAACAAGAATAAGAGAATAAAAATAGAATGACAGGGACGATAGGTATGTTAGTGCACTTATGCACGCACCCTCTACTGACTACTTAAGTATGAAGTAAGGTCCACGGAAGTCAATTTGTGACTGAAACAAGTTGGAGGTTTTAAAGCAAACATGAGCATCAGTGGAGATTAAGGTTATCATCTGGCCTGAAAGTGATGTGTGGCTGCCAATATTTAAGTGGCGGAGATTCCCCAATCATTTCAAGAAACTCCCTCTGATGAGTATATATATCCACTAGTACAGAGTTGCAGTCAGAAATGCATTAGTCCTGAAACCCTTACTATTGTTTCAGCTTTTCTTTCTTTGCTTAATATTATTGAAATCTGCCTTTCCATCCTGCTTCATATTATGTAATGCAAGTAATAAATGAGAAACAAAACCATAAGGAGAATTGGGTTATAGTGATGCTGATGTCAGCATTCTAAGTAATTCACCTATTGAAAACAGAACTCCGAGGCAAGCAGATTCCTAAAAAACAGTTTATTGGATACTTCATATTGGCACAACAGCCAACTCTGAAATTTCCTGCGGCTTTCAACTGGTTAAAAGTCAGTTTCCCTTTCCCGCACAAGTCACTGGTCATGCTGTCAAGTCCAGGTACTGGCCAGTTTCCTGGTTACTTGCTCCTGTTCTGGCCAGCCACCTGTGAGAATGCCCTTGGTTCCCACAGGAAAACTTTATTGTTTTGGCTACAAAACTCCCAACTATTTCGCCCCTCCAGTTGGCAATCCTGAAGCCTCCAAGATGTTTTCGGCCAGGTTCACTTCAGGATTGTCAACTGAATTAATGATGGTTCTGACTCCTTTTCTTCCTCCCCTCCCTCCAATCGCCCCTTCCTTCCTTGTCCCAAATTAGGGATACTCCAGAGAATCAGAATGAAAACCACTCCAGTGTGCTAACATTGCAAATGATCAATGAAGAAGGAAGACCTTTGAAAATCAATGGGGTCAAAATAATGTAAAATTAAGAAGAACTACTTCAGTCCTTTCTGATGAAACATGCATAAATGAGAATGGGAACTTTCTCTGGGATGTCAAGATACCAAAAATAACCTGCCAATAAAGCAGAAAATGTATAATTCAGAGTTGAAATGAGGGGTCCTTGACGCTCGCTGAGCTTGATTGTTTTTTTTTGCAGACATTTCATTATCCAAACTAGGGAAGATCATCAGTGCACCAACCAACTTTAGAGGGCACTAAAGATCTTTCAATCCAATTTTTGTCTGCTGTGTCAAACTCAAGATCTGAGTCAACCAGTATGAATGTAGAAGTAGAGAACCTTTTTTGGTCCAAGACCTGTTGTGATGGAATAATGACAGATGTCAATGTATATTGTGTGCAAAAAGCTTCAGGATGAACAATTTGTCTTTCAATCAAGAGGCCAGAATGAACAAGTTGAGAAAATGCATGGGCAAAATATATTTTTCTAGCATTAGGACCTTATATTTGTCTTTTAATGGCGTGCCAGGGGCTGGGAAAAAGGATAAAGATAACATAAAATTAATCAACGGTGTGTTTACTACTGTGTTTCCCCAAAAATAAGACCTACCCCAAAAGTAAGCCATAGCATGATTTTTCATGGTGCTTGCAACATAAGCCTTATCTGCAAAGTAAGCCCTAGTTCAGAGCATCGTCAGCGGGGAGTGGGGGTAGCGTAGTCAGCACAGGAGGCAGCAAGTGCACGTGCAGGGGGTCAACGTTCAGAAGCACTTGTAGCCCAGTCCCTCCAAGCAGCAAATGGAGGCAGAGGTGTGGGGGTGAGACACGTTATCTGTCCCACGAACTGTGTTTGGGGGGGGGTGCAGCGGAGGTGGAGGACGAGGTTGGATGGTGGGATCAAGAGCGCAGGGATCACAGCATGGCACCATCCCTGCACCACCTCTTGCCTCATGGCAGCAACACTAGCAGAGACCCAAGGGTTTGGAGGAGGCATGTGATCCAGTCTGCCAGATGTGTTGCGTGGTTTCCTGCCCATTCTGTTCGCCTTTGCTTGCCTGCAGCTGTGATGGGGCAGGTGGCTGCATGGTGTGTCTAGCGGACTGTATCACATGGCTCCACCAATGCCTGCGTTTCTGTATTTGTGGTGCCGCCACAAGGCATGGTGGGACAGGGATGGCGCCACACCACAGCTAGCTCATCTATAAACACTCTGCAAGCCAAGACAGATGGTGGGACAGCAGCTGGGAACAATGGGGCTTTTCTTTCCTCACCTCAGAAGCAAGGAGAAGGAGAAGGCGGGAAAGGAGAGCAGTGGTGGTTATGAGAACCCAGCACAAAAGCAAGGGTCTGTTTCTTGTAGATTTGTCCCGGCACTCCCATCCCCTTTGAACCTCCTCAAAGGGAGATGGAGCGTTAGGCTGGATGAAGCAGAGGAGAAAGAACAGGATGAGAAGCTAAGGTCGAGGGGCTCACCTGCTTCTCCACAAGACCTCTCGGGAGACACATTGTGCAAATGTAAAACCCTCTCCTTCCAAGTCAGCAGCAGCGCATGAATCAAAAAGTCCGGGTGCCCTTCGTGCTTGTTGCCTCCTTTTCGGGAAGTGTTTCAATACCAGGTCAAATCAAGTGTTATCACATCCCAGACAATAGCAACTGCACCTTCTCCCTGAACATGTTGGGAGGTGATCTGAATAAGACATGGCTTTACTTGCTATTGAAAAACTTCCTGGCTCTTTCCCAAAGTGTGCTTGCAGCAGCCACTGTATACAGAGTGGCCGGTCACATGCCTCTGCCTGCTGCCAGTGCTGGTCACAGCAGTCCCGGTTGCCGCAAGCGAGCATGTTGGAAGCAAAAAGCGGGACTCTCCCTTTGGGAAAGAGCCAGGAGGCGTTTCAATAGCAGGACAAGGCGGGTGTTATTCAGATCACATCCCGGCATGTTTTGGAAGAAGGACAGTGCAGCTTCTATTGCCTGTGCTGGGTTTTGCACAGCGGCAGTAAGATACTGCAGGGTTTGTTTTCATCTCCCTTCCAAAACATAAGGACGATGGGCGAGTCAACCAGAAGCAGGGAATCTTTTTCAGTTAAAGACCTCTTATGTGATGAGATAATGACAGATGTCAGTGTAGAGTGTATGCAAAAAGCTTCAGGGTGAACAATTCATCTTTCAAACAAGGGGCCAGAATGAACAAAAATCGAAACAAATGCCTAGGCAAAATATATTTTTAAGCATTAGGGCCACATTTTTGTCTATTTGGTGTGCCAGAATCTGGGAAACGGTATAATGGTAATTTAAGCAAAATTACTTATCAGTGGTTTGATTACTTGCTAAACATGCGTAACATTCTCTTTGTTGCATTAAAAATTACTAGCACACTAAGGTGTTTGGACACCCTTGGGGTGAGGGGCATATTTCAGCCCCTGCTGGGTTGATGAACCTCACCATGGTTTAGATTTATATTCCTTTTTCACGATCTTCCTTCCTGAATTTTGTAATTCCACCTTTTCTCCCGTCGGAGATGAAACGCCATTTTCCCCTCTTCATTCCTCAATTAAAGAGCCTCGTTATGAGGTAAAATTTCCGCAATATCCGGAGGTTTCAAGTTTTTCTCCATTTTGGGACTGCTTTTCTTTTTCCGTTTTGTTCAGGGTGGCCGTGTCGGGCACGGAGCCATTTACAGGAGCCTTTCCACCTACTCCCATGCCCATCATCCTCGCCCTCTCCCTTCTCCTCAGACACGATCTTCTTTCCCGCCCTTTCAACCATCCTGGCACTTTGCCCCAAATCCACCAGGGGGCGCCCTCCGCCAAGACAATGGAACATCAGGCGCTTCCCCATTGGTCCGCTGGAGAGCGAAGGTCACGGCTGCCTTTCCAGAGGAGGCTGCGAAGGGAGTGACGTCACAAACGCTTTCTGCTCTAGGACCCCGCCCTCGCTCTCCTTAACCCCTGGGGTTCCGCAGAAGCCGGAGAGGCTGCAAGAGAGTAGCGGGGGGAGATCCACACGTGCCGCGGGTGAAGGGTGGGGCTCTTCCCGGGTCCCATGTTCCCCAGCCGGCCTCTCCATGCAGGGGGAAGAGGAAGAAGCGGGGGTGCCAGCAAGGCGGCGAGGATCCGGGGTCACTTCCCGCTCCGTGTCCGGGGAAGAGCCCGAGTGGGGGGAGAGGAGGGTCGGCCGTGCGGAGTCCCAGCAGAAGAGGAGGGAAGCCGGGCGAGGAGGAGGCAGGATTCGCACCAAACTCCCCGAGTGCCCGATCCTGTCTCCGGAGGGGGAGAGAAGCGGGACGGCCTTTCCAGCTGCTTCCTTCCCGGCCCTGCTCGGTGAGGAGGACCTCGGACCTGCCCTGGGATGACCTGCTTGGGGTTCCGGGCAGGTTGGTTGAAGGTTGCTCAGTGGCTAAATTCTACTTTCTAATTCTTGGCCTTCTTTCAATCTCGAAGTGGTTTGAAATCTTTTCAATCCAAAATTTTCTCTTGGGGAAAAAAAAGGGCAGAATAACTTGCAGTGATCAGTCCTGCGGCACCAGAAATGGTCCTGTGAAGGAAAACGCATCTGGAGATCCCTGGATCCATTTGGAATTGCTTTGCAGAAAAGAGAAAGGATGGAGACACAACCTTTTGTAAAGGAGGAAACCGGAAAAGGCCCTTCAGCTGCTCAGCCTGGGAAGGGTGGGAAGCTCTGGACAGCAACCGGGCAGAAGATCCTGGAGGAGGAGACCACCCTCCCTTCAGAAGTTCAGCCCTGGAACTTCAACCAATACTGGGAGGCTGAAGGTCCCCGAAGACTTTGCAGCCAACTCCATGACTTTTGCAGGCGATGGCTGAGACCAGAAAAGCACACCAAAGCCCAGATGCTGGACCTGGTGGTTCTGGAGCAGCTCCTGGCCCTTTTGCCCCTCCGGATGGAGAGCTGGGTACGGGAGTGTGGAGCAGAGACCAGCTCCCAAGCGGTGGCCCTGGTGGAAGGCTTCCTCCTGAGTCAGGCGGAGGAGCAGAAGGAGCAGGTCAAGTTGCAGGTAGGAGGTCTTCTCTTGGGAGCTCAGAAGGGTTTGACAGGAATGAGGAATGGGTTTGAATTCTTCACCCCTCCTTCCCTCCCAGACCTCTCTGGCATTCAAAATATGTGAAGTTGTTTCATTAGTTTTGTAGGATATTATCCCATTGTCCATTCTAGAAGATTGATTTGGGACAGCTCAGCCTTTCTTACCCAGCCTCATTGACGTACACTGGAAGTTGTGTTTAGAGAACAAGAATCCAGTTGCTGTTGTGTAATGTCCGTTAATTCTTCTTCTTTTCTACTTCCTCCTATTTCAAGTCATTTGCTGTGGAGATCAGAAACCGCAGGGGAAGGCAGAATCCACCAAATCCTCCTCAGGAGCTGTTTTTCAGGAGGATTCCTCAGGATGATCCAAGTCAGAACACCTCAGGAGGTAATTGAAGGTTACCCGGTTGTCTCATCTTTTCTGTGTATTCTTATTATTCGGAATCAGAATAGAGCTTGAAAGGACAAGTGACTGTCCAGTCTGTTCTTAAAAACGTCCAGTGATGAAGCACCCACAATGTCTGAAAGCAAGCTGTTCCGTTGGGGGGGGGGGGGAGAGGTTGGGGAGGAAAAGTTTCATCCTAGTTCCACTGGTTAATTGTTTAATTCTTTCTCACTGTTAGGAAGTTTCTCTTCAATTTCAGCTTGCTTCTCTCCTTGATTATTTTCATCCATTGTGTCTTGTCCTGCCTTCAGGTGCTTTGGAAAATAAATTGACCCCTCCTCTCTGTGGCAGCCTCTCAAATATTGGAATGCTGCTATCATGTCCCACCTAGTCCTACTTTTCTCTAGGCTAGCCAAACCCAAATCCTGCAACGGTTCTTCATCTGTTTTAGTCACCAGGCCTTTAACAATCTTTATTACTCTTTGCGCTTTTTCCAAGGTCTCAACATCTTTTTTGTAATGCAGTGACCAAAACTGGATGCAGTATTCCAGGTGTAGTCTTACTAAGGTTTTATAAAGCAGTACTAATATTTTGATTCTATGCCTCTGTTTGTACAACCAAGGATTGATTGTATTAGCTTTTTTGGCTGCTGCCGCATGCGGCTGACTCATGTTTAAGTGATAATCCACTATGACTCCCAAGGTCCCTCTCACAGTTTTGGAGGCAGATTTTGCCTAATCTCTACTTACAGCTTTGGTTTTCCCTGCCCAGGTGTAAAACCTTTCTTTTCTCCACATTAAATTTCATTTTGTTGGCTGGGGCCCATTGTTCAAGTCTGTCAAGATCTTTTTGGATCCTGAGTTGTCTTCTGGGGTGTTGGCTATTCCTGCCAGCTTAGTGTCATGTGCAAATTTGATGAGTTCCCCTTCTTTTCTATCATCTAAATCACTTATGTTCCCTTTATTATTTATTTTAAATAATTTTTAAATCTTTAAATAATTTTAAAAATTATGTTCCCTTTATTATTGATTTTAAAATTCTGTATCCCTTATAGAGGAGAGTCGAATGAAGGTTACTCCTCCTAATGGTGGATCTAAAACTATGGCTGAACCTTCAAATCAAGTAAGTTGGGGAATTAATTTATTAGACTTATATCCCATTTGCTCAGGAATCAAGTGATATACCCAATACTCTCCTTTTGTTTGTACTGGGTTATCGTGTTTGTGAGCAAGAAACAAGACTTATTTGTGACTCTTCTAATGGGAAATCATATTTTAAGACCAGTACTTAATTCTCCTTGTGCTAATTATTTTGGCTAATTTTCAAGAATTAATTCTTCACAAAACTCTTCAAGAGAGCCATTCTTTTCATCTGGAATTGGACAAGGCAGATCAAACATAAATAAATACACTGGCACATCACCATCTTTAAAAAGCCTTGTTTATAACCAATCAAGAAAAATATGCCAATCAGATTAAAAGATAAGGCAAACTATTACAATCTAATGAACGTAGCCAGATAGAAAAGTCTCTTTAAGTAAAAATTATCCTGAAATAACACGTAATCAAGGCCCTTGTGGCTTGCAAAGTTGATTTCTAACCCTCTGATTTTTGCCTGGGTTTGAAGGCATGTAGCTTTTCAAAAGGTGAGAAATATCCATCCCAGAAAATTTTTTCCTGTTCTCTCCTGTTCAGTCAATCACTTAGACTGGTCCTTCAGAAGACAACAAAAGCTGTTTGCTGAAATGCTAGAAATAATGTTCCCTTTTTTGTTTCCTTCTGCAAACACAGGAAGGAGTAGTGCCACAAAGATCTGGGGATTTCAAGGCCCATCTGCAGGTTGATTCTGTCCACATTCTGAGAGTCTTTGCTGGTGGATGCATGGATATACATACAGTAGATAATTAGACAGACAGACAGACATAGATAATTCAATCCAGAAAGAGATGGTCTAGTTTCGCTGAATGACATTTAGAATATTACAGAATCATGTGAATGGCCAGTTCAGAAATGTGAAAATAAATGAATGTTGATAAAATCTTTGCTGTCTTTGTTTTCGCAATTTCTAAATAATAACAGAGGTTTTCCAAATCCTCCCAGGTCTGTTGTGTTCTTCTTTTTTCCTTGTTCAGGAGGGTCCTGTGTCCTTTGAAGAGGTAGCTGTGTATTTCTCTGAAGAGGAGTGGTCTCAACTGGATGCTCACCAAAAAGAGCTGCATTGGGAAGTCATGCTGGAAAATCATAGGAATGTGATCTCTCTGGGTAAGCATTAGGTATTCCCCAATCAGTGTTTAGGAAGACATTATTTAATTAGATAACATCAGCTATTTCTTATTTTAAAAATCCCCATCCAGATGTCATGCCCTTCTCCTGATGATGCAGAGAAGGAAATTAATATGGCTTTATACACTTTGATCTTTTTCCCTAATCTTCCTATCACTTTCGTTTCTCTTTTCCATTGAAGGTAATAATGGGCAGGAGAATAAAGATTCCAGAAAACCATTCCAAGTAATCATTCCTGGAAATGGAATAGAGAAACCTGTGATTAAAATGGAACTTGAAAATCATGAGAGAAACCAGTCAAGTGATTGGAAACAAGAAAACTCATCTTCCACTGGGGCTCCAATGCAAGAATTTCTTGCCCAAGGAGAAATAGAGAAAAAATATATTGGAAATAGTGTAAAACTGTTCCAAGTCAAATTAGATGTAAATGAATACTACCCAAACGAAAGCCAAAAAGAAGAGTATATATGCGGAGACAGTTGGAAATATTACAATTCAACTTTCACTGCTTCTGAAAATGCGTCCCTTACATCTCATAAAATGATCCAGACAGAAGAGAAGCCGTATAAATGTTTGGAATGTGGAAAGAGCTTCAGAAGAAGTAGTCAAGTTACTTCTCATAAATGGATCCACACAGGGAAGAAGCCATATATGTGCACTGAGTGTGGAAAGACCTTTACTCAGAAGGGTAATCTTAATTCGCATAAGAGGAT
>JANHFL010008568.1:11575-22348 GCA_032468155.1 Oxyrhabdium leporinum
GGGGGGGGGGGAAGCCCTTGAAACTTTATCCGCTTGCGGTTGGAATTCTTATTCGAGGGATTTTACTCCAAATTGCAGATACTTGGTGCCTTCCGTATACTCTCAAACTTAGGAAAGATGCATGGCACAAGTATATTCACACGCATACTACGCCGGCATGCAGTTTGGAATTAGTAGGGTAGAGTCCAACAACCACGTTTAACATGCCATTTAATAATCAGGCTGTGGTTGGGGAGAAATGTACATTATGCATAATTTGTAAAACTGATTGTATGTAATGATGTTACAACTGCTTCCTATTTGATGCATTTAAAAGCCAGGTGCCAATTACAAATGTTTTACATAAGTTTATAATAGCCTTTCTGGAAAAAAAAAAGTCATAGAGGAGGACATGGCCCATTAATGCACACACACACAAAGTGTGAAGGGCCACATCTACTTTCTTCTCTCTTTTTCTGGAACATACATATATTGCTCATAAATGTAATGTTTTGTGATGTGGACTCTATACAGCTGTATACAGGATGTTAAGCAGCCTTTAGAGTAGGGGTCACCAACCGGTGGTCCGTGAGAAGATTTTGGTGGTCCTCAGAAAAATTATTTGCATTTTTTACGTTGCACTAAATACTATTTATCTTTTTAAAAAATTGATGCTAGTGGTCAGTGGAATTTAAAATTATGAATTTAGTGGTCCCTGAGGTCCGAAAGGTTGACGACCCCTGCTTTAGAGATCCACTCAATCCCAATATAGTCTCCAGTTTTAAACCCATTGACTGGTAGGTGGAAAAAATAACTGATTTCCTGAAAATGTTTCTGTATCAGCAACTGAAGTCCTCTGTGCTTAATCCTTTGTTTCTGGAATGTTTATATTCTTCTCTGCTTACTATTGTTTCACTCTTAATGGTTTTCCTCTATAGAGATAATAACAAAGTTTTGAATTACTTGGAAAAGATGACATGCCTTGGCTTCCTGTCCTGTATATCTGTTCCAATTAAATGCTTATAGTAATGGTCATAACTGCTAGTTTATATGTTGCTGAAAGCTTTGTGTGAATTTGTCAGCAGTTCCACATTGGAGTTTTCTTGTGTCCGCTCATTTGGAAAAAGAAAGAACCATGGCTTAGCACAATATGCGAACTAATAGAGAGCAAGTTTGGTCTAATGATTAAGGCACCAGGCTAGAAACTAGGAGACTGAGTTCTAGTCCTTAGGCATGAAAGCCAGTAGGGTGACTGTGGGTCAGTCACTTTCTGTTAGCCCAACTCACTTCACAGAATTGTTTTTGTGGGGAAAGAGGAGGAAGGAGGAGCATCAGGTACGTTCACTGCCTTCAATTATTTATAAAAATAAAATAAAGGCAGGATATAAATAAAATTAATAATGTCCCTATCCCAGGTCCTTGGGAAGGACTTGATAGGTGGATAAAAATGCCAAATCCAGTTTAAACATCTGGCTGACTGCAACAAATCATAATATTAAAAACTGACACTTAAGTTCTCAAATTTATTATCAGAAGCATGGAGGCTGAACTGAAAAAAAGGAAGAGAAGAGCAGTGGAGATGATGAGAGGCTTGGATGTTAAATCTTCAGGACAGTTGAAAGGACAGGGTGTTTAGTTTAAAGAAAAGAAGGCTAAAGAGAAGGGAAGACGGTATAGATTTATTCTCCCTAGTGTTAGCATAAAGCAAAGACCAATTAGTGAGATGCAAGCTCAAAATAAGGAGTAATTTTGACCATGAGATCTATGAAACAGTGGGACAGGTGCATCCTGGAGTCATCCTGAATGCTCCATTATCAGGCTTTCTTTAGAAAAAGGTTGGATAGGCATTTCTCCAGGATGATGTGAGGATTCCCGCAGTGAGTGGACTCGACTACCATGGTCCCTCCCAACATTTGTATGCCACTCATCTCACTATCAAGTGACTCTGGGCGGCTTTCAGTGCCATAAATAACAAAATAAAACAATTACAAGATTAAAACATCAAAATATGGAACATTAAAAGTTAAAACATTAAAACTAATATTAAAGTAAATAAAAAGAAGCAATGCATATTTGGGTGGAAGTGGGACCTTCTATCAATCTGCTAGCCACCTCCAAAATGAGACTTTCCCATCAGGGCCCCAAGCTATCTGTTATCTGAGCCAGATTTTCTGGCTCTTTTGGAAGGTCAAAATCTTCCAAATTGGATGGGATTTGAGGGGCATATCTGACCTTGGGGTCATGATATTCCAAAAGACTGCAGCCACACCAGGAAAGGCTCTTCTCCTGGACCCTGTCAACCACAATTCTTTGGCCAATGGGATCCAGAGCATGCCCCCTCTCCCAGAGCAAATGGGGTGGACCAATCCCATTGGGTTGATTCCTTTGGTGACCTGGACCCATGCCATAAAGGGCTTTAAAGGTTATAACCAACACCTTGAATTAAACCTGGAAACAAACTGCGTAAAGCAATAACTTATTTTCCCATGGAAATAATGCTATGTAATTTATTGCCCTGCAACCAAAAAAATCCCATTAGTTTTTCCAGCTTAAAAGTCCTATTTTTTTTAAATCCAAATATTGAGTGGCCCTTACTTTTAAGGTATGAACGATCAGTCTTAAAAATCAGCTCTTGATTTGTTCATTCTAAGCGGTTCTACTGATTGCCAAATGTCATGACAGGTGTGTGGCTTTACCGATGCTCGTATGATAATATGAGGTTGAATAATTAACCAAACAGTCAACATGCCTTTAATTTAGACATTAATTACAGCTTTTTATATAATGGCAATTAGAAAAAGATACTGCAATTTATGCCTGTTATGCTACTTAAGAAAAATAGGGTGAGAATAAAATTGCTAGAAAATAATAGGCTTTTGATTTGGTAAACTACAAATAATTGCTGTGTGCGTTCTCTGGGTTGAAATAAATTGCTCTCTCACCCCCTTTCTAAATCAGGGTGACCTCATCTATCAAACAAAACCAGTCTGCCTTTAATTCATGGTTGCACAGAAATGTTCTGAATGAAACAATGCCCCATTTTCTGAGATCTTATTCTTTATCCTATTAAATCTCCAGGTTCCTAACTAGCCTTGTATCTGATTGAGAAGAAAGAATGTTTACTGTGACCACTAGTGAATCATGGATGGAATTCAAATGGCTGCATTAAAGCAGGATCCTTTCCTGTTAGCTGCTGTGCCTCCTGAAGTCATTTTTCTTCAGAGCATATCTTAGATGATCAAGAACATTTCAGCCAGTAGAAAATGAATATATTACTGTGGGAAGAAACCACCCCCCCACTATAGTTAAGCTGACTTGAGGCTGGTGGAGGAGAAGAATATAGTGGAAGTCCTTTCCATGTGAAAAGATCAGGGCTCTGCTTCAGCTAAGGTGCTGGAGACTTACTTGGATAAGTTTTCTTGAAAGAGTTGGAAGTGGTTTCCCCTTTCCTTCTTCTCAGTCACTGAACTTTCCTACGGTGCTCCCATCCAGCGCTTACCAGTTCTGATCCTGCTTAATCTTTTTGAACTGAGCCCAAATAAAGTAGATGCTCTCATATGAACACAGGAAGAACTCTTACCTTGCATGAACAGAATGCTAACCATGCCTCTGTCATCAGAAAGATATTGAAAAACTGGCAGGGATTCAGCAGCATATCTGTGCTGGTCGAGCAATTAGAGCAAAGACAGAGTATGAGTAGGATAGAAAGACAAGACACTACCTTTTGCATGCTGAATATAACAGAACTGGGCTGTGGTTTCTATCACAAAATTGGTGTGAGGGAAAGCTTCCATTTAGCTGAACAGAAAGGAAAAAGCAATGGAATTAAGAATCACTGCTTTCAATGGAGGACATTCCATATGCCACAATGGAATGTAACCTATGATGAAAATCAGCACTGCGTTTTAGCAATTCCAACTCAAAAGGGTTTACACACCCTTTTAAAGTTCAGAAGGGAACTTCAGAAGAAAGACACTTCGCTTAAAATAGTCTGTTTCCTACATGCACATGAGAATGCATAGCAGTATTTCCCTTCGTGGAACATTAATGGCAAGCTGAACCTGGAGCTTCTGTTCTCATCTCATTCAGGAACTTTGTGCTATGAAGAAGCAATGTGCGTACAGGGGATCTGCCACTATATTGTATTAAGTAGTTTGTGGCAGGAGAAGTGGAAGTGTGGAGGAAAGAGACTCCAAATAACCAAGATGGATTGGTGATAGGAGGCTGGAAGTTAGGGAAGGTGTTGCTTGTGCTGAATTCTTCTTGAAGACTCTGCTGTCCTTGACTTTCAGTCATACTTGGTTTCTGCCCCTGCGTTGGAAATATAAGCTGATTTGTCAGACAAGCTTTTAATGCTGCTTGGATGAGACAGATTCTCAGATGCCCAGCTCAATCTTCCTGATTCCTGAGCCAGCAATAGCCATCAGATGCAAAGAGAAGGTGCACCTTAGAGCTGAACTCACACTGCTGGCAACACAGAATATCCAATCCAGGTTAGTAGCAGATAGCAAAGAGAGGATCTTATGGAGTTTTTGTGCTCGTATGCACCTGTCCCATTGTTTCATAGCTCTCATAGTCAAAAATTACTCCTTATTTTGAGCTTACATCTCACTAATTAGTCTTTGCTTTATGCTCAGATTTCCAATGTAGAATTCCATACTCAAAAATGCAATAACACCACCATATCTGGCAGATTCTGTTTTCAGATGGGAAAAGGTAAATGTATTTCCCCATGTGCGGGTGAGTTTGGTGAGCAGGAGACATTCTTCTTTCCCACTGCATCACATCAAATCTGCAACATTTGCACTAACTCACATTTCGTGGACACATGGTTATTTCATTGGATTGAGTGGTGGGATTGTCCTTGTATGTTTCTCTGCCTTTTACAGCAGTGTAATCTTCACATGTTGTAGGCTGAGATGGGTGATGTATGGTAGACATAGCACCCTTATATAGTCTTATCTCTCTTCCTTTCATACAGGTAGTCCTCAGCTTACAACTAGTCAAAATTATAGTATGACACCACCACCCCCAGAAATATTTATGACTAGTTCTGGAGTTACGATGCACGGCCCCAGAGTCACATGACTGCATTTCAGGCACTTGGCAACCAGAGTGCATTTATAATACTTGGCAATCCATATTATGGCAGGTCAGAACATTAAATATATGCAGTGTTAATCATATAATGATTACAAACTTGGATGATGAAAAAGAAGTTGCTAATCTTTGCGTTTTGCCTTTCCCTGAAATTTCTGTGACTTTGCTTTACAAATTAACTGAGTCATCAGTTTCTGACTGATTGGCTTTATCAGGTCATTCATTTTCTGCAATTGTTATAATTGATCTAAAATGCTGTCTCAAAGAAATATGAGAATAGTACTACTCAAAATCTTTCAGAGTCTGTTGTTCTAAGGGTTTTTTCCATGTTAAATGACATTGATATGTAGATGTAATTCCCTGCTGTGAATTACACAGATCCAGAATTATGTCACAGTTTCTTTTGAAGCTGCTGGCAGTATCCCTTCTGAATTAAAATGCTTGGTCAGGTTCTTTATTGGCACTTGTCATTGGTCCCTTCAAACTTGTCCTTGTCCTGACTCAAGGGTTCATCAGAGAAATCAACAAGGTAATAAAACTGATTGTCTTAATGCCAGTCTAGTCCAAGTTTACGGATAATATACCATGTTTCCTGCTAGTCATTGAAGTTCCATGGGGAAAATAGGGTCAGTTGTTAGGTTCAGGTAAATGCTCAATATTTACGGGTAGATAAACAAAATTTTAAGTCAAGCCATAGAAAGATTTGCTAGTTTATGGTTGAATTGCATATTTATCTTTTTGCTTAGTCTATGAATCGTTCCTTTGAAAGTTTTCATGTCTGAAGTGATGAAATGTTTCACATTTGATCTTAAGCAGCTTGTTCACATATGTAAAGTATTCCTTGATGTTTTACTTATAAAGACATGAAATTTATTGGCACAATTCAGGTAATTAGTTATAATTACTATTGATTTCAAGGATGGTCACTAAAGCCATAGTCTTTTTCTACTGGATTTTAGATCTGATCCTGTTATAAAGGTTTTGAAAACTTTGTTTTCAGGTGAAATGAGCATCCTTAATTACCAGAGGAGTATGGAACTAGCACTACAAATTTATAAAGAGTTAATGTTTGACAAAGTAGGAAATCAATCAATGGTTCTAAGGCTAGAAAGAATTATCCGCATTTCTCAGCTGCCTCTGAGAACTATTAAAAGACTGATGAAATGTTGATTATTTTGTAAAGGTAGGAGGGAAAAGCCTGTGATTTACTCCTTTGTGGTGTTATAAAGGCTAACAGCAGTGTAGTATTGGCATAAAATAATTTGCACATAATATGTTCACATTTCAGGGCATGCTTAGTGACAGTAAATGCAGTACAATATCCTGACTGCTGCTTAGAGCAACAATTCAGCTCTGGGTAATTAGCGGTCTTATAAAGATTTTGGCTTTTTGCTGGTATTAACTGGCTCAGTGTGGTATGTTTCCAAGGCACTTTGCCTATAAAATTGCTCACATAAATTGGACTTTACATTTTGTTTCATAATCATCTTGGGAGATAACTAAAATTTTACTCCAATATACCATAGTTGAATGTTAATTGTTTAGGCTGAGAATTCTTACAGCTGTCTTTCGTGCAACCTCTCCTTTAAATCTTTACCCACTGAGGCTAATTGCAGCTTGACAGACAATGTTTATCAGAATGTTGCTCATACTCTAATATGGGTGCTCTTGAGCTGAAAAAAATAGTTAACTATTTTCATTCCTTAAATCAGGGGTGTCAAACTCGCGTCATCATGGCAGTGTCACGTGACGTATCAGGTCTTGTTTCCTCATTGCTAAACTAGGTGTGGGCGTGGCCAGTGCATTATGCATCTGGCCCACGCCGGATGGACAGCCCTGCCCTAAAAACTCTCATTTTCTTTTAGTGTTGGGTCCAGGTTAGCAAGGCAAGAAGACAGAAGGCTGGAAACAGGAGAACATCCTTCTTCTTATCCAGAATCTCCTCATCTTCTCTAATGAGCCGAAGCATGCTCTTCTTCCGCTCTTCTTTCTTTTCTAGCAGCACAATGAGTTTGCACTTGATGTAGGTGTAGGAGGGATCAACCTGAGGCAGGAGCACAAGCATGGTGCCTTCTCTTCATATCGCCAGACAAGATTTATCCACTTCCATGAATCCCCCAAAGATTGTGCAGCTCCATCCTTCACACATTCTGTTGTATAGACACTAATGAAAAAAAGTCCAAAAATTATCAGATGAAATTCAACTTCTCTGTTGCTTGCAGTGTCCTGCTTAGTTTCCAGAAACCCTACTGTGCAAATTATCTCAGCTTATTAGTAGTTAGTGCTCCTGAAGAAGAAATGCTTGCATTTGACAGTTGTATACTTCTTGTACCTAGGATTTGTAATAACCTGATACTTTACTTAAAAGTCTAAAAGTTTTAAATTTAAAAAATCATTTGGGAAAATAAAAGTTTTGATAACAATATACAAATAATTGTTCGGCTATTAATGTTAGGTCTACCTGTAATACATCTCAGCTTTTCCACAATCAGTGAATGAGGAAGCATTCTTTATGTGACTCATGCTTTGTATGACTCACTCCTAGTTGAATTAAGATGGAGTGTTCCTGTTTCATAAACATCCTCCTGGGGTTTGGTGTGGCAGCCGCCACAAGCTCAGACAGCGCAGGTGAGATGTTTGTTGCAATCCCTAATGCCTTTTAGAAACTGGAAGATATCTGAGATGTTACTCCTCAAGTTGGGTGCCAGGAACAGGTATGAGGACTGCTGCTGTTGTACCTTCCAGCGGTGCAGAATAGCAACCCCTGAGAGTGTTTGATCTCACTATAGTAATGGCAATCAGAGGCACGGTGGCTCAGTGGCTTAATTGACGCTGGAGGTGTTCTCAGCTTTGGTGGTTCGAGCCCAAGCATTATGTGGCAAAGTGAACTCTTGTCATCCGCCTCAGGTCCTGTCTACTTTAACAGTTCCAAAGCATGTTCTATGTAAGTAGATAGATAGGTACCACTTCAGTGGGGAGACGAGCTGTTGCTCTCTGCAGATAGTCAGATTCCTGATGGCTCTGAACCTGCCCAATTGCAGTGCCCAATTGCGAGGCAGCTCTGGGAATGGAGGGTCCTTGGGTGATGCTGCAGGAAGAGCTGCTCGTATTTCTCTCTGATGCAAAGCCAATTTTCCCACCTGTAGCACACCTAGGAGAGCACGCAAACATTTCCTATAACAGGGATGGTACTTTGGCAACTACTACTCTGCAATAGGATTGTGATCTCCTGGCTACTGTAACAATGCCATATGTTAATAATAGTAATAGTGGCAGTGGTGTTCCACAGATTTATGCTGTTATACTTTAGTCAGCCACCCCTGGTGTTGAGCTATGAAGCAACTTGGGAATTCATCCCCATCATAACAACCATGGGTTTGTCCCATGCCATCATGGCTGCAACACATATATGTAGTCACACATTAGGCCTTGTTTTTGTTTTAGAACAAATGGCACCCAATTGGGCGATGGTGGAAATTAACATCTGTCTTTTGTCATCGACAGATGTTTGTTGACTGCTATTGGGATGAATAGGGCTATGAATCTCTACAGGAAGGGTGAACTTATTTGACTGCTGAGGGGAATAGAAGCCTGTTGGAGTGACATATAAGTGTCAGTAACGAAAGGAATAAAACAAATGTATTTAAATAAGATATATAGAAATATTCCATGGTTCAATTTTCCTGTATTTTCAAAGATAAAAAATGGAGACCCTTGGGGAATAAAACAAAGGTTTTCTCTTGATTTTGTTCAGGCTCTTTCTCTCCCCACCTCCTCCCATTCCCATCTCAGGAGAGTAGTTTCTTCTGAGTGAACCTAAAATGAATTTTGCTATGCCTATGCTTAGGATTGTAGTTTCAGTTAGATATAACAAAAACATTGCAAAAGTGCAAATATATTTTCATGCTGCGATTGGCATTGGTTTCAAAATAAGCACGATTAACGTAGACTAGAAGATATCTGCGGCTGTTTTTAGCAGATAAGTGCTGCTTAGCCAGGCTTTGAAGTTATTTGAACTTGATAGGAATCAAGCTGAGGATGGCTGAAATTCATCTAAGCTTCCGGGAAAGGAAACTATTCTGTTAAAGTTGGTCTTTTGCCAGAGAGTCCACAGGAGATCCTGGCAGCAGTGAATCTGCTTGAGGGCTTGAATAGTTGGTATAGCCTTTCCCAGAGCGCACTTTTTAACATGGGGAAGACTGTTCTCTGCAATTGTTTTTCCAGGGCTTCACGTAACATTGTTTGAAATGCTGAACTCTTGTTTTGCATAGGCTTGCAGTCGTATTGTCCTTCTTAAGGGATATCATTAAATAGTGGCACTTGTCAAATCCATACTTTTAATCTTCATCCAGCCACTGAGAATTTGTCACTGCCACCCCATGATCTGTCTATACCACCCTGTCCTCTCTAAACAATCTGCATAAATTCTGTTTGTGAGATCTGATGAAGTGGGTCTCAAAGCTTCAGTAAAATGTTCTGTTTGCAATTTTGCTGAGTATAGGTGTCTAGCTATCTCAAGTAGAAGCAAAGAAAGAAACTAGCAATTTGCTCCTTAGTCATGCAGAAGTTCTTACCAAGGTCCGCGCCATCTGTGCTTTTGCCAAAAGCTGCCCCGATTACTGTGATGGGGAGCTAATAGCAACTTAAATGTATGTGTATCTTTTCACAACACAGGGATAATTGTTGTGATTTGCATTACCTCAATTTCTTTTTATGACTTTTTTTTAAAATATTTTTCTTTTGTTACGTTTTGTCTTTTAAAAATTAGCTAAATCTAAAACTTAATAAATGTAAATGTTAGGTATTTATTTGGCTAAGGGCACCATGAAAGGTTTATCAAGACAATAAAAACATAGTGAACCAAGAATGTTTGTCCATCTCTGCTTTAAATCTGAATTCACATCTTTGAGGAATACCAACTTTGCACACTTAATGTAAGGCCAAGATATGGTTGTAGAGCAATTTCCAGATTGTTGCCTGGAAATTACTAATCTGGAAATTCTAAGTTAACTGACCAGGAGTATCTGTTTCTGTACTTATCTGAATGTATTCCCTCTACTATTTTCAAAGACTGAGGTGGATAACAAAAATACTCAAAAGTACATTTGAAATGCTTCATGAATTCAATTTAGAATTTGAGTTTAAAAATCTAAAAATGCAACTGATCTTAGACTTTCCAAGTGTATCAACACTTAATGCTGCTCCCTAATGCTGGATATAAATTCCGAGGTTAATTTTTTTGTGTGTTCTGCAATATATAATTGTAGGAGCATTTATAACAGGGGTCTGCAACATTAAACACTTAAAAAGCCATTTGGACCTGTTTCCCACAGAAAACAAAACACCGTGAGCCACAAAACCTGGGTGGGCGTGGCCAACTCAATGTCACTCACTCCCACCGAGTCACATGACACCCCCCAGCCACGTCTACCCAGGTTTGGGGGCTCTCGATGTTTTCTTTTCTATGGAATACAGGCCTCGGTCTCTCCCTCCCTCCCTTCCTCATCTCTCTCCCTCTCCCATCTCTCTTTCTCCCTCTCTCTCTCTCCCTCCCTCTCTCCCTCATCTCTCTTTCTCCCTCTCCCATCTCTCTCTTTCTCTTTCTCCTTCTTCCCTCTCTCTTTCTCCCTCTCTCTCTCTCCCTCCCTTCCATTCTTTCCCTTCCTTCCTTCCTTCCTTCCTTCCTTCCTTCCT
>JANHFL010008571.1:5372-21491 GCA_032468155.1 Oxyrhabdium leporinum
GCCCGCCTGATGCAGAGCTTCAAGGAGTCGCATTCGCACGAGTCCCTGCTGAGCCCCAGCAGCGCAGCCGAAGCCCTGGAGCTGAACCTGGACGAGGACTCCCTCATCAAGCCGGTGCACAGCAGCATCCTTGGCCAGGAGTTCTGCTTTGAGGTGGGGTCTGGGGTCTGGGCCCTCTCGGTGGGGTGGGGGGGCTCCTGGGCATGTGCAGAGCGCAGCTCACTCCCGCCCCTCTTCCTGCCCAGGTGACCACGTCTTCTGGCACCAAGTGCTTCGCCTGCCGCTCGGCTGCCGAGAGAGACAAGTGGATCGAGAACCTGCAGAGAGCCGTCAAGCCCAACAAGGTAAGAGCCCCTCCACCCCCACCCACCCCGACCGTTCCCAGACCTGGCCCTTTCAGGGTTTGGGGTGTCTTTACCTAGCCTCTGGGGTGCTTTCCTTCTCCACCCTGCCGAGTGGCTTTTGGGAAGAGCCCCCTTTGCCTTTCGCTTCTCTGGGCATCTCGGGGCCGCTTTTGGGGAGGGGCCAGAAGCGGGGAGGGGCCAGCTCCCCTAAGGGGCTTGGGGTGTGTGTGTCTCAGTTTCTTTCTCGTGTTGAGGGTAAAAGCAGACTCCTCTGACAGGTTGGGGCCAGTCCAGGTGTTTTGGGCGTGAATTTGTGCCACGGGGGCTCAGGCCCCCGTGTGCTCCTCCTGAAAATCCCCAAATTGACTGAGGGGGTCCCCCCCACTTCCTGTGATGGTCGCTGCTGATGGCCATGCTGCTGTGGTCAGCCGTGGGTCATTGCCCTTTCCTTGTCTCCTCGATCGTCAGTTGATAGAATTTCCAAAGCCAGGAGATGTTCTCACCAGCTGCACCCTCCTACTCCAACACCCCCCACCCCTAAATGGGCTGGCTTTGTGTGCGGGTCCAGGCTGTGGGAAGGGACCTTTCCCCCCCGCCCCTTTGGAGCTCCTGGCCTGAAGGGCTCCAGCCCCATCCCTGCCCCTGGCCTGGCCCGGTCTGCTTGGGTCAGTTGGCGTCAGTCTTGCAAGCTCCATGGTGCTGAGCCTCCTCCTCCTCTTCCTTCTCGCCCTCCCCCTTCCTGGTTCAAGGAAGACCCGCTTTTCCCTGCCAGCAGGAAGGTTGGCCAGAGGTTGGCCATAATGGAAGTAGGCCCTGTGTATTTCTCCCGGGGGGACACGGGGGACGGGGACACAGCCGGGGAGAAAAGCTTTTCGCCCAGCAGAGCTATGGGGGAAGGGTGTTACCACCCTTCCCTTGCAGGTTTCTTGAGGGAGGGGCTAAAGGAGAGGGGCTGTCTCATTGTCCCCCTGCCATCAAACCCCTCCTTCCAGGGGGCTTTTCCTGTTTTGCTGGCCCAGATGGGACCCAGAGACTCGGCATCTCCCTCCCCGCTTGCTCTGAGGGCGGCTGCTGGCCCTCCTTGTCTCTCGGGGGCTGGTGATGGGCGGGAGTGGTGGTGGGGGAGATCTCTGTTTGAGTTGCCAGCTGTACCTTCCTCATCCTCATAGCTACTGGAATCATGATCATCTGGGATGAGTTATTCCCCACTGAGAAGTCCGGAGCGAAACAACTGGGGTTCCAATGCAAAAATACGGTGGAGGCCGGGAGCAGCCGGGTTGGCGCCCAGGTCCAGGGTTTAAGGGGAGCCACTGCCGAGTTTGCTCCCCCCTCCCTGCAGGTCATTTCTAAATGGCCGAGGCTGAATCTTCAGAAGAAGTCCAGATCAGCTTTTTGAGGGAAAATGAAAAGGGACCACAAGCGGCGCTTCTTAAACCAATGAAATTGGTGACTGGCACCGATTGGCAGAAGGGCTGTGCCCCAGCTGAAGTAGTTGGGGGGAAGGCTTCCCTCAGTTCCATGGCAATTGCTGGGCAGCCTGGGAGATTGGCAAAAGAGGAGGGGGAGGCCCAGCTACTATTCCCCTAGAGAAAGAAGGAGGTGCTGCAAGCATCAGATGTAGGAGTTTGGAGTGTGGGCATTAGTGGGCATGGGGGGGGGGGCTGGGCATTTTGCCCCTCCTCAGAAGCCCAGAGGGAAGGAGGCCATGGAGATCCTGACAAGACTGTGGACAACTACAATATCCGCATCGCAGCTGGCCAGGGAATATGGATCTGCACCCACTCTTTCTGGTGTTTTGCAAAATGTTTCCCAGGCTGTGGCTGAAACCGGTAGAGAGATTTCCCCTGCAGATCATATCTGGCAGCGCCCACCTTGGGTGCCTTGTTCTTCTGTCTCACATTCCATGCTTGGTTCAGCGATTGCCATCTGAGAGCTGCACAGTTTCTCAAGAAAAGAAAGAAGGGGACTTTCCAAGGGATAAGTTTGCCACCATTTCTGTAAATTCTGTTTGCTGGAATCAAGATAAATTACTTCCACGGTGATCCCTCCATCCACTAAGCCAGCAAGAGAGAAACGCCTTTCTGGCCAGAGGCCTTACGGAGGAAGCCGTGCTGCCCTCTGCTGGTCAAGATGCTGCCAAACCGTTTGCTCGGTTATCCTCCTCCAACTTCTACGGCTAGTAGAAGTTGGACTGACAGGTGTTTTATTTCCCCAGATCTTGGCTTGTGTGGGAATAACACGTTGTCCCATTTCCTGTGGTGACTAACAGAAACTGTACAACTCAGCCAGCAGTGACTGTGCTCACAAAACTCAGATATTCCGCCCAATCAGACAGGAGACACCAGGTGTTGGGTCTGCTCTGGGTAAGGGCACTGCCAGCCTGTGAGATATCTTCCCTGCAGCTGAGCCGGGCACCAGAAGAAATGCTGCTCCGTTAATGTGCCCGTGGTGGTGCCCTACGGACCAGAAGCCGCACTGGACCATCTCTCGGCCCTGGATTCCAGGGGACGGACGGGATGGGACGGGACCTTCTCTTGTGAACCCCCAGCTGGTGGGAACCGAACCTCTAGAAGAAAGTCTGTTGGTCTTGCGTCGTGCTGTTGCTGTGGGTTGAACGGGGATCCGTTTGGGGTCCGTTCTGAGCGAGGCCTTGAAACAGATTACTCAGCTCAGTCAGTTTATGAGCTCATGGAACTGGGGGGGGGGAGGGCGGGGAGAAGGTGAGCAGCAGCAGGAGGGAGCAGTTTTCTTGATGACGGTCGCACCATCAGGACATCGGAAGAACTATTTGAGGGGTTCCCATGAAGAAGAGGAGGGGGTCAAGTTATTCTCCAAGGCGCCAGAAGGCAGGAGAAGCAGCAACGGATGGAGAGAAGCAGCCTGGAACCAAGGAGAAATTTCCCGACAGTGAGAACAATTAACCAGTGGAACAACTTGCCTCCAGAAGCTGTGGGTGCTCCATCTCCGGAGGTTTTCCAGAAGAGACTGGACGGCCGTTTGTCCAGAATGGTCTATGGTTTCCTGCCTGAGCAGGGGGTCGGACTAGAAGACCTCCAAGGTCCCTTCCAGCTCTGTTATCTCCCAGCCACCTTCATTTCCTGGTCATTGTGGCCAGGAAGGCCAACACCACCAACATAGTCTCGGCTAAGACCGAGGAGGCAGCAATTGAGAAGATGTTGCTGAAAACTATTTGATGGAGGAGGCAGGTCGCCTTTTTGGGTTGGCCAACAAAGAGGAAAGCGGATGGGAAGGAAAGCCGGAGGGAGATGCGGGGGATCTGAGGGAGACCCCTGCTGTTGGCCTTGAGGACAGGAGATGCTCTGGGCCTTTAATGAAGTTACCTAAGGCCAAGAGGGGAGTTAAAGAAAGGAAGAGGGTTGAGGATGCCAGGTGCTCCTCAGAAGACAGGAAGGTTGTACTTTGGACGATACATTGAACTCTTTTGCTTTCGGGATATAGAACTGACTTGGAAGTAAAAAAAAAAAAAAAAAAGCGAAGGAAGCCATTTCTGTCCTATTTCCGCGCTGTGCCCTTCAATTGTGTCTATTCAGTCTCCACCTTCGTGTATCTCACGGGGGCTCTATTCTGATTGCTCGATTGATTGACCAAGTTGGGGATGGATCCTCCTGTCTATGATGCCAAGAGACTCGATAGCACATAATAATATCCAGAGAAGAAAGCGCGCTCTGTGGGGAACCAGCTGCTTTGATCAAGAGTAAGTCTCTCTTGGCCAGTCCACAAGGGGGAGAGTGTGGATGAAGGACCTCTTGGACTTCAGCAGAACATTTGAAGCTTCCACAAGATCCTTGTAGAGAAGATGAGAAAATGTGGGCTGGATTTTACTGTTAGGTGGACCTGGTGCTGGTTGAACCCTTGCACCCAAGGAAGAACCACTGAGGTTTCTGGCCAAGCTGGGGGGAGCAGAGAAACGCTGAGTGCTGCACTCCCAGCTCTCTTCTGGGTTCTGTGCTGGTCAATGATTTATAAGTTAGGATGGGTTGTTAGAAAATGTGGCTGCTGACGTTGTGGAGGGCATTGACCTGGGTAGAATAACACACTGTGTAGAGGAATATCACAATTCAGGAGGATTTTGACAAGCTGGAATGAGGGAAAGCAACTCGCTAGAGGAATTTCAGCAGGGACAAATGAAAAATCGAGGACACGAGCGCAAGATGGGGTGGTATGCCAGGCAGGGGTACCTGCAGAAAGAACATGGGAAGGTCACGAGTAGAGCAGGAGCCAACGCCACGCTTGGCTGCATCAGCAGAAGTCAAAGGAAGGAATTGAGAAAGTCCAGTTGCCTCTTGGAAAAGCACCTTTGGGATGGACAGCTGTGACCTGGATGACGGAGAAACTCTGTAGACAACTGGAGTCAAAATGTCAACACTACAATATATAATTGCTCCTCACCTTTCGTGTGGGTCAGGCCACACCTGGAATGTGGGGTCCAGTTCCAGACACGGTGTGTTTCACTGGCAAACTGGATGGTGTCCCGAGAACAGCCAGCAACATGCCGGGAAACCTCTAGCATGCCCAGCTGGAAACATTTGGCATGTCCTCCTTGAGGAAGAGAAGACGGGAGACACAACAGCTGACAGTAGAAGACAAGGTGGGGGGGAGGGGTTTTCCCACAAAACAGGCGGGCAGCTCTGTGTTTAATTTACAAGGAAAGAGGTTGCCCCCTCCCCAAACATCAGGAGAAGATTCCTAATAGCAGAGAGTTGGCCCTCAACAGCACACAGATTGTTTTGCCAGAGGCGATTGAGTATAAAATGGACTCTGATAGTGGTGGGCAAGAGAGTGAGCTAGATAGTCTCTTAAGGCTCCCTGTCTGGAGATTTTTCTGGCTCTTGGGCTGCAGCTGCTTCTCGGTCCTTTTCCCTCCAGCCTCCTGCCTGTTCCTCCTCTGTTCTAGTTTTACTCCACCTGTTAGTGGCTATTCTCTCTGCTGCTTATGAGATGAAGGATATAGGGTCCCGCCCATGTAGCAATAAATCAATTACAAACTCAAAGCAGGGGAATAAAAATTAACAGAGCTACAATGGCTATCCTTCTGCCAGTTAAAAAGCTGGGGGAAATAGAGAGGCGCTTGCTGGGAAGGTGCTTCCCGGTGCACCCTAAAGAGCTCATCACTTTGGGCAGAGGGCCCCAGTCCTGCACTGGGGGGAGGGGGAGGCTAGGGCGAGGCCAGACTGGGAGCGGGCCTTGGCTTGGGGGAGCCGAGAGAACTGGGCGGGGGTGATGCTGGGCTGGAGATGTCTGGACATCCTGGGTGTGGGAAGAGAGGGAGGGGCTCCAGAGGGAAGGAGAGCCCTCCTGCCTGCCTGTGTTACCTGGCTGGAGTAGGGGTCTCCAACCCAGGCCACTTTAAGGCGTGTGGACTTCAACTCCCAGCATTCCAGAGCCAGCTGTGCTGGTCAGTGTATTGGTTGTGCTGGCTGGGGAGTTCTGGGAACTGAAGTCCACACATCTTAAAGTGGCCCAGGTTGGAGACCCCTGTTTTGGAGCACCAGCCCAGCACCTCCTCCGCTTCCTCTTTGCGCAGGACAACAGCCGGCGGGTGGACAATGTACTGAAGCTCTGGATCATCGAGGCGCGGGATCTGCCCCCCAAAAAACGCTACTACTGCGAGCTGTGCCTGGATGACATGCTCTACGCACGCACTACCAGCAAGATGCGCACGGACAACGTCTTCTGGGGGGAGCACTTTGAGTTCAACAACCTGCCGGCCGTGCGCACCATCCGGCTGCACCTCTACAAGGACACAGACAAGAAGCGCAAGAAGGACAAGAGCAACTACGTGGGCATGGTCAGCATCCCCATCGCCAGTGTCACCGGGCGCCATTTTGCCGAGCAGTGGTACCCGCTCAGCCAGCCCAGCGCCAGCAAGAGCAAGGCCGGCTGCCCGGCCATCCGGGTCAAGAGCCGCTTCCAGGCCATGAGCATTCTGCCCATGGAGCTCTACAAGGAGTTCGCCGAGTACGTCACCAACAACTACCGCATGCTGTGTGCCGTGCTGGAGCCCGTCCTGAGCGTCAAGAGCAAGGAGGAGGTGGCATGCGCCCTGGTGCACATCCTCCAGAGCACCGGCAAGGCCAAGGTACGCTCTGGGAGTGGGGCGGGGAGTCGAGCAGGGCCCCCTAGGAGAGAGCCCCAGGAGCCCCGGGGGCAGCACGGTTCCTGCAGCTTCTCTTCCGCCCCTTCCCGGCAGGACTTCCTGTCCGACATGGCCATGACGGAAGTGGACCGCTTCATGGACCGCGAACACCTCATTTTCCGGGAGAATACGCTGGCCACCAAAGCCATAGAGGAGTATCTCAAGCTGATTGGACAAAAATACCTCAAGGATGCAATTGGTAGGGGCACCAGAGAAGGGAGGACACTTGGGGGGGGGGAGGACCCAGCTTTTCAGAACTCTGGGTGGAGAGGGAGGTGTAATCACAGGAATTTGGGTTAGATTTTGTTCTTTTGCTGGCTCTGCTCCTGTTCCGGAGCAGGACGTGGCATCTGGCGGAGGGCTTTTCACCCTGCCTGCTTGGCTTCCTCTGGGGAAAGTCCAGAGAGGGAGGCCTTGCAGCTCCCCTGAACCCGCAGGGGGGGACTCCGCCCTACTTAACTGCCTCTTCGTGTGGGGCTGAGCTAGTGGGTGCTTGAGGGGGGGAGCTGCTGGTCCCATTTTCTGCTCTGCCTTCCCTCCTAGGTGAGTTCATCCGAGCTTTGTACGAGTCTGAGGAGAACTGCGAGGTGGACCCCATGAAGTGCTCGGCCTCCACCTTGGCGGACCACCAGGCCAATCTCCGTATGTGCTGCGAACTGGCCCTCTGCAAAGTGGTCAACTCCCACTGGTCAGTGCAGAGCTGTCCCCGTTCCCTACATGTCTGGGTGTGAAGAGGGAAATGGAGAGGTCCTTTTGGGTGGGGGAACTTGGGGGTGTGGGGCAGCCCTGTAGCGGGGGCAGGCAGTGATCCTGTCCTCCCCTGCCCCCCCCCCCCAGCGTGTTCCCCCGGGAGCTGAAGGAGGTCTTTGCATCGTGGCGGCTGCGCTGTGCCGAGAGGGGCCGGGAAGACATTGCCGACCGCCTCATCAGCGCCTCCCTCTTCCTGCGCTTCCTGTGTCCTGCTGTCATGTCCCCCAGCCTTTTTGGCCTCCTGCAGGAGTACCCGGATGAGCAGACGTCCCGCACCCTCACGCTCATCGCCAAGGTCATCCAGAACTTGGCCAACTTCACCAAGTGAGTGTGGAGGAGGCCAGGAGGCAGTGAGTGCCAGGGGGGTGCAAGCCAGCCGGGCCAGATACATCCAGGTGGTGGGAGTGAGTTTTCTACCATCCTCTCATTTCTTTCAAAATATCCCCGGCCCTTCTTTCTCGGTGTGCTGCTTGCTGGCTGCTACCTGGGTGGTTCCCCCTGGAAGGGCTGGGGGGGGGGGGAGGTGGCAGGCTGGCATTGCACGCAGCGATAGGTGGGTACATGGCTGTTGCTGTGCTGGGCACTCCAGGGAGGGCCGGATTGGTGAACGGAGCGGCCCAACTGGAGTAATGCTGTAGGTGATGAAAAACGCGGTCCTCGTGGCAGGTTTGGCAGCAAGGAGGAGTACATGGCGTTCATGAACGAGTTCCTGGAGCTGGAGTGGGCCAGCATGCAGCAGTTCCTGTACGAGATCTCCAACCTGGACACGCTCACCAACAGCAGCAGCTTCGAGGGCTACATTGACCTCGGCCGGGAGCTCTCCACGCTGCACGCTCTGCTCTGGGAGGTCCTGCCCCAGCTCAGCAAGGTGCCTGCCAGGAGTTGGTGGGGTGGTGGTGGGACCGAGGGGGATGTAGGGCAGAGGGGGAGGGCTATGCACATCCGCTTGCCGGCAACCGTCTGCTGCTTCCTCCCCACGTAGGAAGCCCTGATCAAGCTGGGCCCGCTGCCCCGTCTGCTGAACGAAATCAGCCTCGCTCTCAGGAACCCTCACATCCAGCGGCAGCCCAGCCACCAGGGCGAGCGGCTCCAGGCCAAGCCGGTCATCCTCCGCGGGCCCTCGACTGACGTGCAGTCCTCATACATGATGCGTGACCTCAACAGGTCAGGCCTGGGATGGGACGGGGGGGGCATTGGAGGACCGGAAGCAGGTGGACATCCAGCTGTGGGTCCCACCCGAGATGGGCTCTGGTCTGGGCCTCGGCTGGGTTTCCTTGGGAGTAATGTCAAGAGCCCGCAGAAGACGCCTTCCCCAAGTGGCCTACGGGAGATTTGGGGTGTGAACATGCCCCTGGAGGGCTTCCCCCTTGGCTGACTCTGGATTTCTCCACACAGCTCGGTTGACATGCAGCCCTACATGATGCGAGCCATGAACAGGTAAAGGCTGCGGGGTGAGGTCCACGGGAGGCTGGGATCCCGCATGGAAGTTTCCTTCCCTCTGGGCACACAGTCCAGTCCCTCTGCCCTCACAAAGCCTGGCTCCAGTGCCCCTTGTTCCTTGACTGGCCTCTCGCACATGCTGGCAGAGGAGGGGGAGAGCCCCTTGGGGTTGCAGCTCCCCCTGCTCCTATCACTTCTCCACACTGCCTTCCTCCGCAGCTCCGTCGACATGACACGTCTGCCCTCCCCGACCAAGGAGAAGGGATCCAAAGACATGTTCTTCGTGCCGCGGCCGCCCCTGGCCCGCTCCTCCCCTGCCTACTGCACCAGCAGCTCGGACATCACTGAGCCAGACCAGAAGGTGCTGAGCGTTAACAAGAGTGTCTCCATGCTGGACCTGCAGGACAGCCGCATGAACAGTGTGTCCAACCTGCACAGCGTAGGCGACCTGCTCAATAGCAGCCAGGCCTCCATCACTGCCGGCCTGGGTCTGCGGCCCAGCCGGCTCTCCCAGGGCAGCGGCTCCAGCATTGCGGCTGGCCTGCGGCTGAGCCAGATGGGCGTCACCACCGATGGGGGTGGCGGTCCCTCCTCCGCACAGCAGCTCCGCATCCCGCTCTCCTTCCAGAACCCCCTCTTCCACATGGCCTCTGATGGGCCAGCCGGCGGCCCGCTCCACGCCTCCCACCCGCACCGGCCGGCGGAGGGGAACCCCGCTGATACCTTCGCCCCCTTCCATGGCTACAGCAAGAGCGAGGACCTCTCAACCAGCAAGCACATCATCCACAGCCACAGCTACAGCGACGAGTTCACACGCCAGGGCTCGGAGTTCACCAAGCGCCAGCTGTCCCTGCAGGAGAACCTCCAGAACATGCTGTCCCCACCCCAGATCACCATCGGGCCCCAGCCCCAGCGCTCGGCCCCCGCCCCTCAGCCACAGCCCCCCCTGCAGCGGGGAAAGTCCCAGCAGCTGACGGTCTCTGCGGCTCAGAAGCCTCGGCCCTCCAGCGGGAACCTGCTGCAGCCCGAGCCCACCTACGCCCCCACCCATGCCCGCCAGCAGTCGGTCACCAAGGAGGCACCTTCTGCCCTCAAGCCATCCATCACCAAGCAGGTGAGTGACCCGGGCAGCTGCCGGTGGCTGCAGGAGCCCAAATACCACACTGGGCTTACGGCTCCTTCGATTGGCTCCTGGCTGAGGGGCCCGTAGGCAGGAAGGGAACAGTTAATGCCGGGCACAAGTTTCTGAGCAGTGAGATTTAGGGAAGGTTTCAAAACACATTTTGTGATCAGCTGAGCAACCTACAATTTGGTACCTCTTTTGCTTCTTTTTCTGATGACTTTATGGAGAGGGGAGGAATTACTGAAACGCGGAGGTTTAAAAAGATAAATCCAAGGCAACTCAGCTCTTTTTCTCTTACATCTGCTTTGCAGTGTGAGGAGAGGAGGGGTCCCTTTTGGAGAAGGGGGAAGCTGCCTCATTTGTCAAAAGGACTCTCCACTCAGCAGGGAGCCTAGAGCCTCCTAGGAGCCAGGAGGCCCCTCAGTTCCCAGGGAGGGAAGGTCTTCCACCCAGAGGCCTTCCAGAGAAGCCAGTGGCCCACCCCACAGCCCTCCTCCTTGTGCAGGGAAGTGAGGCTACTGGCTGGGACCCAACTCCCAGGTAGTACCATAGCCGCCGCTGCCCCAGGGACCCACAGAGGACCCCCTGAATGGGTGATTCTGCTTCCCTTCCAAGAGTGGGCTCAGGGCTTGCTAAGATCAGCTTTGAATTATACAGAAGAAGGGGACCCATTTATTTATTTGCCCCCCACCCTTTGGGATTTGGGTCTCCTTCATAAAGAGAAGAAGGAAGGCATCACACCTAGGCCTTTTCCCAAAGTCCCCACTCTGGCAAGTGGGAGGCTGTTGTATGATTTGTTTCACCGCAAGGGTTTGTATCTTAACGTCAAAGAACCTGAACCAGCTCAGCTTGGAAAGTCTCTCGTTCTCATCCCCCAAAACTGGGAGGGTTTCCTGGGGGGGTGAGGGGGTTGCTGTTTTCTCTGCTGGGAGGTGCAGTCTGTGTGTGTGTGTGTGTGTATGTGTGTGTGTTGAAACTCCTGCAGAGTTGCCCCTGCTGTGGGATGGGGCCTCTCAGCGGGCAGCCTCCGCAAGCAGCTTCTCTTTGGAGCAGCTGATCTTGAAGAGTGTGCAGGACACGGAGGACTTCAGAGGGATAGTACGGCAGTGGGGATAAACAGGTAGCGGATGTAGCTCAGGTGTCACGAGAGTCCCTGGTGGGGACTCTCTGGGTAATATGCAGGTGGCTGCACTGCATGCTGAAGTTCTGGGTGCCCTGAAGGGGCGGTCCCACCTAGAGCGCATCGTGGTAGCCCAGTCCTGATGACAAGAGCATGAGTGACACCTTTTGCTCCAGGAACGACTCCCCAGTGGGCAGGATTTGAGGGTCCAAGAGCACCCCAAGATTGCCCCCCATGTAGGGCTAAGATGGGGATTAGCTGGCTCTTGAACCCATAGCCCCTCAGTCCAAGAGTGAGTCTCATTTGGACCCTGATGGTCTGCAGGCATTGATGTCGGGGTGTCATCGGTATCTCAAAGATACAGCAACCCACTTTTAGGTGGTCTCCTCTGCATCTTCTTGTGGCACCCTTCTCTGATGTGCTTGAAGTCGGCCTCTTCTCCTCAAAGGCAACAACCAGAGCCAGCCCCTGAACTATTGGAAGACTTTCCCTGATACCTAGCTGCCCTGGAGAGGGTGGGATGGATCTTGCAGTGTGTGTGGGGGATTGGCCTGGATATCCTCTGAGGGGCCCTCTGTGACTTGGTGATCCTGTCCTGTCAGGAGTCGAGACAGAGTGGGAGGGTTGTGCCCCTCACTCTCGGCTCCCCACAGGTCCCAGGTTGCTGTTCCCATGGCAACATTTTCCCAATGTCCCTCAAAACGTGCCAGGACGGAGAGTTGGTCCTTATTTTTGACTTCTCCATCTTAGGCTAGCGTCCCCTTCATCTTATGTCATCCCAGCCTTAAAAGATGCACAAGCAGTGAGTGTTCAGGTGTGGACAAGGAATGAAACGGGCCTAGAAGAGCCTCTCGGGGATCAAAGGAGGGACCGGGTCTTCCAAAGGTCCAATTCAGTGCTTGGCAGCAGGATGGGCATCTGGCTCCTACACACTCCCACGAAAGAGCTCGCTCTTTGGGTCAGCCAGAGAAGTCAGCCCCTATCTCTGACAGCCTCTGGGAGGGGCTCTGGAAAAAGACCCGAGCTCACTGATAGCCTCACACTGCAATGAACAAGGACTTTGCATTAAATTATGCAGCTACCATGATTCTGGAGAGAGAGCTTGGAAGAATAAACCTTTGCCCCCTGCGATTTGATTCTGCAAAGCCTCTCTTTGCCCCCCTTTCCCCCCCCCCCAATGATGTGGGGCAGTAGCCTTTCTCTCGGTGTGGATGGAAAAGGAGCTCAGGGGAGAAGGAGCGGTGTGTGTCCTCTCAGAAAGCTGCAGTGTTGATGTATCAGAGTCACAGGACAGATTTTGCTGCATGCGATCGCCATGACCACGAGTGCCGGCACTGCCGAACTGAGTGGCAGTCCTGGTTCAGAGGACACGGGAGTCTCCATGGGTGGTCCAGGAAGCGACCACCTGTGGGGTGTTGCCCTCTTTGTCCCCCAGGGTCATTGTGAACGCAGCCAGCTGTAGGCACCCAGTATCCAGGGACAGGCGCGGCTGCAGCCCACTCCTTTCAGAATGAAGAGGGTGCGGCGCCCACCCCCTGCCTGGTTCCCGACCAGCCCTTTGGATTGGCAGAATGACTGGCAGGCTGCCTTGTGCTGGAAAAGCCCAGGCTGGGAGCGGAGGAGACCCGGAGGCAGAAGGCACTGGCCTGGTCTTCCTTCTGGGATCCACCCGATCAGCTCTGCTGGGACCCCTCTGCCAATTGGGAAAAGTCTAGACCGTCCCGGAGAGCGATGCTCCGGTGTAGAGAAAAATTGGTTGGCAGCAAAACCAGCAAATGGGAACCACCTTCAATGCCAGTTTGCAATCGGTCAAAGCAGCCTTCCAAGGCACCCGTCTGCCTAGTGAAACCAAGTGGCCCTTTCTCAGGTTTCTTTCTCACCCTCCCCCTTTGCCAGGAGCAGGGAATCCTTTCTGAGACACACCTTTTCCTCCGATTTTGTTCCTGTCCTCCCTGATGTCCATCCTTTGCAATGGTTGGCTCTGTGCCTTGCCGGCAGGCCTTTCACACTCTCTGGCAGCCATGCTGACGTTACAGCCCTTCTTCAGACTGCGTGCGTGACATAGGCCCATTGCCCAAATGTCCTCCTTTTGGGGATGAGTTTGCATCCGGAACATGAAAAGAAGACAAGGACGGCGTCATCACCAATTAGTGTGAAGCTCCAGTTGCCCGAGGCTTCTCCCACCCTGGAGATTCCTGCTCCAACCCTCCCAACCGCTCCGGACTGCTGAAAGGCTGCCGGCAACTGGAGGCAACCTGGGGAAAAGGTCTGGGGCAGTGCAAGGAGCCTGGGGGAGCTCGGGTGGGGAGGCCCAGGACTTGCTGCCTTTTCCTCTCGAGTCACGGGCTAACAAAGGACCCTAAACCCAAAGAGGTGGACAAACTGGGGTTGCACTCTTATCCATGGGAGAAGACTGACTGCTTCTTGAGGAATCTTCAACTGTCACCCCAATGGCAACGGCTGCAGGGATCGTCCCCCAACTGGCTACAATTCAGCTCCAAGCACTGAGAACCGGGCACAAGAGGACTCTGTGCAGTTGTGGCTGGACTGACTCTTACCAGCTCTGCCAGTAGCCACTCATCGTCTCCCCATCCTCCTGAGACCCCCACCCCACCCCAGCCAGGGAGGAGGAAGTGAGCTTGTAGAAAAAGTGTGCCCTTCAGTTCTGTGGGAGCCCTGCTTGGGCAACATAAGCCCCGGTGGCGCAGCGGTTAGAATGCAGGACGGCGGGGAAGCTCTGCATTCCCACTGCCATCAGTTCGATCCTGACTAGCTCAAGGTTGACTCGGCCTTCCATCCTTCCGAAGTTGGTGAAATGAGGGCTCGGATCGTTTGGGGCAAGAGGCTGACTCTGTAAACCGCTTAGAGAGGGCTATAAAAGCACCATGAAGCAGTATATAGGCCTAAGTGCTTATTGCTGTAACCCCTGCCCCGCCCCGCCCCAGCATGCAAGTGATGGTGGGAATAACAAGGGATTCAGATGGACGTCCACTCCAAGCCTGGCTTTCTTAGACTGAGGAGGATGTTCACATTCAGGCAGATGCTTGCTCAACAGCTGAACTGCAGGAGGCCCAGGAAGAACGCTGACCCTCCAAAAAGCCCCTCCCCCCAGGAAGCGTGGCTGTTCTCTCTCTCTTCCCCTCTCTCCTTCCCTCTCTCTCTCTTCTCTCTCTGATTGGCAGGAGCAGTGCAGGGTTGGTGAGGGGAGGCTCTGTGGGGCCCGCCAGGATCAGGGCTGGGGCCCTTTTATCCGAGTTCAGGCTGGGCCGCAGAGCGCCCTCCCCTCCCATTTTCAAGCAGTGACTTGAAAACCTCTGGGATTTTGTCAGGAATGAGATGGGTGGCTACAGAAGTGAAATCAATAAATCAATCAAATCCCTGACAGAGCAGAGATGCTGGAGGAAAGGAAAAGAACATAATTTTGTCAATTTTTGAGACCCTCTGGAATCACATGGATGACATTTTGGAATTTGGAAAGGGCAAGAGATTTTACTGTCTCCAAAATGAGGTGGGGGGACACCAATCAGCTTCCTAGGGAAGTAACTAGAGTTGTTTGCTTTGAGATTTCCTTGAGCACAGGATCTCGGCTGGAGGACGACCCTCCCCTGTACCACCCACCCACCCCTACTCCGCATTAGGCAATCTGGGGAAATGGGGACCATCATTGGTAACCCGGATCCACCAAAACAAGCCCCTCCCAGATCCTCACGCAAGGAAATTTGAGCAGAACTTGGGATCTGGGGTCCAACTGTGGTGGTGACCCCAACTCGAACCGATCTTATCAATGTTGATGGTCTAATCCTCTTGGGGTTTTGAACATTTTGGTTGGTTGCAGTTCCTGAGAATTGGAAGAAGGGAATGTGAATAGCAGGCTGGGGGCGAGGGAATTGGAAAACCAAGGGGACCATGGGTACCCCACTTGGGCCCCACCACCTCTCCCTGGCCCGTGTTGAGCTATGGACCAAAAAAAGGTGTCTGGTCTCCCAAACTGAGCACTGGTGGCCCAGCAGATCTGTGGCCCGGTGTTGGTGGCACAGAGCTTCCTGTTGACCCTCACATCCTGCTGCCGGGGCCCCCTTGCCAGGCCGATAGGGTGTTTTTTTTTTAGCACATTGCCATTCGGAAGACTTGGGGCGCGTGTGGACTGACTCCCATGTGGACTGACCTCATCCCTCCTCTGCCCCACCAGACCTCGCACACACCCTCAACGCTGAACCCCATCCTGCCGGCCTCAGAGCGAACTGTGGCCTGGGTCTCCAACATGCCCCACCTCTCAGCGGACATCGAGAGCTCCCACATCGAGCGGGAGGAATTTAAGCTGAAGGAGTACTCCAAGTCCATGGACGAGAGTCGGCTGGACCGCGTGAGTCTCCCTCTGCAGGGTGCCACCCCCTTAGGCTGGGGGAGGCAGGGCCCCTGCCGTAGGCCCGGGTGCTGCAGGGCTGCCCCGCCTGAGGTTCCTCTCACCCCCCTTGCAGGTGAAGGAATATGAAGAGGAGATCCACTCGCTGAAGGAGCGCCTGCACATGTCCAACCGGAAGCTGGAGGAGTACGAGAGGCGCCTGCTGAGCCAGGAGGAGCAGACCAGCAAAATCCTCCAGCAGTACCAGCAGCGCCTGGAGCAGAGCGAGAAGCGCCTCCGGCAGCAGCAGGTGGAGAAGGACTCGCAGATCAAGAGCATCATCGGCAGGTGAGCTGCAGGGCGGGGCCGCCACGGGGCCCCGGGAACATTTGGGGGGGCCCTGGGTCAGGGAGGGGTCCCCCTTGGCTTCCTCATCCCGTGGTGGGTGGGTCCACTGGCAACGGGGGGCCGTGTGCGGCTCCTGGAGCTGGCGGGGTGTGTGGGAAGGGGCACTCCTCACCGGCGGGACCCCAGCTGCGGTCTCTGGGACCCCGTCGCTTTGGGGAGCCCCCGTTCCCGCAGCTGCTGGCGGCCCCGGCTCCCGCCGCCTGCCTGCCGGGTGGGGGGGCCCGGATTGACTCCAGTGAAGCTTGTCCCTGCAGGTTGATGCTAGTGGAGGAGGAGCTGCGCAGGGATCACTCGGCCGCCCTCGACACCTCCGAAACGCGGAAGCGGCTGCTCGACGCTCAGGTGGAAATTACAATGTCATTGTCCTTTCCCATGTCTCCATCCACCATCCGCCCTTCCCCTGTCCTCGTCTCCCCCTCCCCCCCCCCCGCGGGG
>JANHFL010008572.1:0-13357 GCA_032468155.1 Oxyrhabdium leporinum
AGGAAGAAAGAGAGAAGTGTTCCTACTCGATTTGTTTATCAGATACTAATTTATTCCACTCACTTCTGCAGACCCTTTCTGACTTTAGCACAAATAATTGTAATACAAAACCTGTTAATTATTTAAAAAATGCATAAGGTATTGTAAATTATTCCTTTTAAAATTTTATATGCATTGAACTTTAACAAAATAGATGCTTGAGACCTTCATTTGAAGCATAATAAAATAACAGGATGAGTTCTATAATGTTATTTTAAGGATTCTCTTTTTTTAAAAAAATGCATTATACAAAAACATTATTTTTCCCATTACCTACTTGAAATGTTAACTTTTAATGGGCATAAGCATTCTCAATAGTATAGAGTGCATTTCAGCTTTCCAAGTACTGGGACAATTCCAAAATAAATTAATAAACAAACACATTCCAGAAGCCTGTAGAGTCTATATGAATAACTATTTTTAAATAGATCAAAAAAATCTGAGGTTTGGAAAATCTTCCAGTATTTTTAAAAATGAATATTTATTATGCCATAAGCAAGACGAAATCCACATATGGAGATGGTGGACAACATCTGGAATTTTTAAAGGTCAGAAACATCTGCCATTGAGAGTGGAAGCAATGGTGGATAAAAGATATCAATTTATCAAAAGGCAATTTATCAGGGTACACTTTTTCAAGGCAGGTGAGTATGTATCCAAGTAATGCACTGTAATGCAACCATCCATTATTTCTATTTTCTAACAATGCCTAAGTGATCCTAGAAGGTGCTCAGAAGCATTTTTATGGTTAAAGAATAATACTAGAGCTGTCTGCTTTGCTGCAAGACAATTTCCTCTTTAAATTTGCCACTACAGGTATAGAAAAAAGTATGAAGGGATTCTGGGGGCCATGAAGAGAAGTAGTTTCAGATGCACTGATACCTTATAGGTCCTCTGCTACCAACCTCCACACAGAGCTTTTCTACAACAGAATCCACTAATAAAGTATTCCTTTCTGAATATGTTGTTTATTCTTTGTTGTGGTTTATTCTAATACTGTGTAGCAGGAAATTGAGACTCATTATGTACACTTTTCAAATGTACCTGTTTCTTTCAAGTTCCATAGTGCAGCTGAGTCTACCTCTACTGATTTTGATTTCAATGGTAGCTGTTCAGAGTCTATCTTTGGTTTCACTGCTGGTTCAATTTCGGACTTTGGCCTCCAGGATGCAATTTCCCCATTTATCCTATGTTTGAAAGTTAAATAATTTTATCAGCAATTAAGGAAAAATAAAACATGTAATAAAAACTTTATATATGCTTTTACAAAAATTACATCAGTTCTTCAAGAAACCAGTTCTTCAAATTGTGAGTGAGGCTGATATATATGCAGCGATGCACTTCTTACATTCAGTTCTCTTTTATCAAACTGTTACTACAACTTATGATTTCCATACTCAGCAATTTATAGTTTCAACATACATTTGGGAAATAGAGAAATCATATTTCACTACTCTGCATGTCTGAGCAAATAACAATAAAGAAAACAAACTGAGATGGCAGAAACAAGTGTGAATGTAAAAACCTACAGCATGTTCTCCCAATCTCAAATGGATTCTTTGGTAGGAAAGGATTATAAAAGGTAAATAAGGATGTATTAATAGTTTGCAATATAGTTACAGATGCAATTCTTATCAAACTTTGTCTCACAGCAATTTAAAAATGGCATGTTGAAGAATTTCATGCACAAAATAAAATACTTACTTAGAAACTGATGATTGCAAAACTGTTTTATCTGCCCATTTTGAAGGCAACATCCCAGCTTTTAATATGCTATTAGCCTTGTTTGGAGGGACAGGCTTTTTTGGTGGTACTTGGGGAGCCACTGGTTTACATATCTTCTGATCCAACACTGGTTTTTCATCTGGCAACAAGTGAGAGAATAATATTTACCATGAAAATAATGCAAAAATAATTTATGAAAGTTTCTTCCATGGGCATGGGTGGTTCTGAATAAATACCCCAGTTTGCATTCTGGAAGCAATTTCAAATAAGACAAAGACAAAAACAGTTGAATCAAGACCAAGGAATCTTCTTTCATTCCTTTAGTTTACTTACTCAGGTTCATACATCTGCAATGGACTCTTTTTAAATGAATACAAGTGAAATCCAACATATTATTCATAAACTCTATCAAATATTGACTTTTCCTGGCCACAGGATTTATTAGCAAAGTTTTTGCAGAAAATCATGAATTTATATTCTTTAAAATGTATGAGAGCCAGTCTGGTCTAATGGTTAAGGCACCAGGAAGCTGTGAGTTCTAATCCTCCTTTTGACATGAAAGCTGGCTGGCTGGCTTTGGGACAGTCACCCTCTCTCAGCTCAACCCATAGGGTTGTTGTTGTGAGGGAAAATAGGAGGAGATATATTCACCATATCTAGTTATTTATAAAAATAATAAAAGTAGAAAAAAACTCTAAAAAATCTATTTTGGATGGAGTTTTTTTTACTGCCAACAAAATACATTTTCCATAACTCTCTGCTGCTTTACTAAAATTATTTTTAATCTACGTATGTCTGTAATATTATACTGAAGAGTACTTATAGTTAGTGCTTGCTATTTCAGGGATACACATATAGTTTTAAAATTACAAATATATGATGGAGTTATTTAGCTCTTTTCCAACAACCTGAATCACATGCTTATATTTATACTAAAGTTGCTTTTTTTTAAACTACAGTCCTGAACATTTTTGTTTTTAGTATCAGGGGATAAATCTGATCTTACCCTTTTCTTCACTCTTGAGATGAGGAAACTTCTTTTCCACAGGCAGAAGATCAGCCTTAGAACCTACAGATAGAGCCAATATTTAAAAATCATACTGCTTTAGTAGAAAAACTATTGTATGATAATTAATACTAAAATGTACTGTACATCTATCAAATATGTGGCAGAACTAGAAATCCAATTAGAAGTGCTGACTAGCACATGAATTTTAGTCCTTAAGAACAAGAATTGTTCTATCGCGTAGCCTTTTAAAATTTATGATTGAATATATCGTTAAAAAGATTTTTAACTATAAAAAAAAATAGTAATACACTATCACAGGGAAATTTGTTCAGGATTATTTCATTTGTACTCATAGAAGTCATGAATTCATATATATAAATTATTCTATAGGTAAATCATAATTAATGTGAGCTTGAATAGTGGATGATTTGATTGTGATTTATAAAATGATACTAGGCTGTGACTAGCATATGAGCAGTTACCACTGAGATTGTACATGTAAATCTTTGTGTGTGCAAAACAGAGAAAGAGGAAGTTTTCTACTTAAGGAAAGCTCAGAAAAGAAAATGCTCATTTTGAAGAACTACAGCAGAATACAAGAGATACCATGTATACTTTGGGTATGGGTTTACTCTTTTGCCGTTATATAGTGTTTCATTAATAAAGTTATAAAATATATTTAGAATTTTTAGTTGGTGATTTCTGTTGAACTGGAATCAATTATCTTATTTTCTGTGCAACTATTACTTTGAATATTGTGGTAAAATCCCATTTCACGGGTTTTGTTAACTGCACTAATTGAGATCTGTATGTATAGCAGAAAGCGATGCCTCACAAGAAGTCACATCGTTTCCAATAATGAAACCTGTCTATGTTTCAATACACCCTAGGTATGAATGGATTTCATCTGATAGGCAACATCTTAAAAAATCATTCATTCTGATTGAGACAATTTTTTCACTCGGAATATATTAATAATTTCCAATCAACCACATTCTCTTTTGTAATTATGGTCTAATAAAACCCTATCTTACATACCTTGACTTTTTGCAGGAGGTGGTGGTTTCTTTGGTTTCTGCAAAGAGGACAAAATATAAATAACTAATATTCATGCCAAGTATTTTCTTGAATTAAGATCCAGAAGACAACAGGTAACTCAATTGTACTGTCTATAAGTTACTGGTGCAAGGATTACAAATAGCTTGTTAGACAGACCAAAGTTTTTGAAAATGAACAGGAAAATGATTGCCAAGAAATTGAGAAGAAGCAGAGAAGGCAGGAGAAATAAACAACTACCGGTAATTCTCTTTCTCCTCTATTTTATTTGTTTATCTATCAAAATTGTATGCCATCCATCTTGCCAAAGGAGACTCTTCTTTCTCAGAAATCTCTTATTCTCCATAAGCAGAAGTTTTATTACTACTCATTTGGAAATAAGAGAGTATCTGTGGAGGTGAGGTTAATGTACAGGTGACTATTGTTAGCTACACTTCACCAGAAAAAGATGCAATTGACATACAAAGATAATCAAAAAAATTGGTAGCCATCCAGGAACAAAACAACAACGAACTCACTTTTTCAAGTTCATTGAATTGTATCTACAATAACAACAAGAAACACGTCTGAATTTTAAAAAAAATACCTTGTAACACAACATTCAGAACATTTCCTGGGCCTTGTCTACAACTTGCTGGTGAAATGCAATTAAGAAATTGAACAAATTAGACTGATCAAAAGATCAAGAATTAGAAGACAACATTTTGCCCTTAGCATTTTTTTTAACTACCTTGAACAGTTTGGTATAATTAATGTCATTTTACCTCTAACTGTAGATTGCTTATAAACACTTAGTATTATTCTTGGTACCAGATCCTGGATGAGATTACCAGAGATTACCAGAGATTTACAGAAATACTCTCTGATTTGATTATTTTTCATTTATTCCTTTATTCTTACTTTACCACATGTCTCTGGGGTACCTGTCAAAATTTGCTTTACTGTAAGTTTGTTAAAGTCATTCATAGAATTCCAAGTATACAATATATATTGTAACACCTTTTCCAAATACTTCTCGTCACTAGTGCAAGTTGCATTCTTTACATTCTTATTCTTTACATATATACATTGCTCAGTATGCTTTAGAAAGATTTCCGTAATCCCTCGTTACTGCACCACACCAAACACGCAGTTTAAGAGTAAAATATGGCTTACTAATATGCCAGAAAGAAAGTTTAGATTTTTATAAGTTTAATTTTGCTGAGGGTTTTAACGACCCAAGCAGGATCTTTATTTGAAATATTAAAACATTTCAAAGCCAAAAATGAAAGTACTAACATTATTATAGGTATGTATCATTTTGGGTTCACATTTCCAAAAGCTTCAGTGATGGGAGTGCAAATGTAGTACCATATTTGTCTACATGACCTCAAAGCAGTGCAGATTTATGATTTAAGATCAAGAGCATTTGTTTACAGAAGTTGAAGACTGGGGTTGCATCCATGGCCTTGAACATTCTGAAGCAATTTTCGAAGAATGAACTTGAAATGCTGAACAGTGCTAGTAATAGTGTTTGTCTCAATCCCATCTTCCAAGATCACTTCACTGCTCTTTATAACAGGTCTATGAGAAAGATTAGGTCACATGATAATGACTGGACTATTATGTCACCCAAGTAAGATTTCTCCAAAGAGCTCCATTGTTATGGCAATGCTATATTAACAGAACAATTGCAAGGCCAAAAAAATTAAAGGAGGAAAATGTAATGTTGAATTATGAAAAAAGTCTGGGACATCATATATATGAATCTATAAAACACACTATTTGGTTATTAAATTTATAGAAAAGCTAAAACTTTTTTTAAAACTGCAGTAAGTACTTACAGGGAAATCTTTATCAGATTCATGAATCTGAACTGCAAAGTTGTCTGGAAAAACTCCTTCTTTACCATTAAGAATGCCTCTCCACCATCCTTCCTCCCCAATGTCCTAAAACAAAATTACTAAATGTATATTCATTTTACACAACAAATAAATTTTCTGGCTTCATCACTTACCAGCTTACATTAAATTGCTGTTGTTTAGAAATTGAGTCACGTATCACACTAAGCCATTAATTATGTGCTAGTTTTTAAGACTTAATATGAGATATGCGCATGTTCACTGAATAAGCAAGAATTTGCTCTAGGACCATAAACCAGTTTGGAACATGGTTTGATGTTGGCTTATTGGCTGCAAATGTTACTTTGAAAGCAGTGCAAATGATTATGCGTAGTTTGTGTTTCCTGGTTTCATTTTTTTTTTTGCCATGAGCATATTCTTGCAGATATTTATCTAAAATGTATGCATAGAATGAAGGGATAAACAAGGGTGAAATACACAATGAATACGTTTGGCTGCCTACAAATCTAAAGCCTGATTTGTCTTGGTTTCTTTGCTTTTTGACTTGAGTGATGTGTGAATCAGTCCATGATGCCTTGGTCAAAAATCATGGTTTAAAACTATTCCCTAACTTTGTATTGGTGTGCTTAGCTATATAATGTTCACCACAGGTGTGGCAAACATTGATACTATGTTGGAAGGCATCCTACGTTAATTAATGCCAAACCAATGCTTTATTCTTTTAAGTAATTTTCTTGCTACTTGATCCTTTCCTTCTCAAATGTTAAAATGTAACAGCTAACCAAAAACTTCCTTTGATAACCATTTCTAATTCAGTAAAGCATTGTGCTGGAACTCTTTCACTCTATGTAGAATCACAGAGTTAGAAGAGATCTCAAAGGTCATGTAGTCAGATCTCCTGACTCAGCGTAGAACTGTTTGTCTTCCAGTTTGTCTAATACTGTCTTGACATAAAATTTAACAGGAATATCTTACAAGGCTGATTGTTCACCAATTCTTGGGATTTTCCTTGCCCCTTTTTAATGATATAGGTATTATTATATCTAAGCTACAGTGCTCTAGATAGGTTCCGGATGCAGAAAAAGTGCTTTATGACCAATACTCAAAGCTATGACCGTTGTACCACTTCTATGGTCACGTGATCACAGTGCTGGCACTGTGCAACAGGCTTGCATTTATGACCAGTTCCAGCATCATGCGGTCATGTGATCATGATTTGCAACCTTTGTAGCTATTTCTGGCAAAAAACAGCAAAAAATATCCATTAGGGAAGTTGGATTCACTTAACGACCATGGTAAAATTGGTCATAACATTGGGTCCTATCATGCCATGACTCATTTTTATGACTACCCTGATTTACAACAGAAATTTTGGACCCAACTGTGGTCATAAGTCGAGGACTGATATTTAAATATAAATAACACTGGTCTACAAATTTTGGGAAATTATCGACCTCCGAGATAAAAATGTATTGATTTTACATATTTTTATTAGATGAATTAGAAAACAGGTGATAAAGGTCTGGTTGGCTAACGTTTTCAAGATATTTCACAATAAAGATTTATACACAGGCAAGTATATCTGCCTACAAGGGAGGGAGGTATCTAATGATCATGAGGCCTCATAACTTGATAAAGTACGGTAGAACAATGAAAATGGTACAACATGGAAGTCTATAAATTAATATTCACTTTGAGAAAAGCAAGGCAGATAATTATAAAAAACACGTGGAAAATTTGCTTAGGTCCTATAAAGCACTTGATGTAAATATGTCACTGAAAATTCACTTCTTATACTCGCATGTAGACTATTTCTCTTTGAACTGTGGGGCAGTGTGTGATGGGCATGGGGAGAGATTCCACCAGGATATTGCAGGCAATAGGCTTTCTCCTGGTAGACCAATGTAACTTACCTTACTTATTATTTGGATAATATCACCTTCTTTAAAATTAAGTTCATCCTCATGAGTACCTTCATAGACAAACAAGGTTTTGCAGTATTCTTTAGCTTAAAGGAAGAAATGAAAATTGTGAACACTGAGCACATTCCGATGGTTGTTGATTGAATACAAATGTCTAAATTTCATAATAAGTAATTAATGGGGCACGCAGGTGACACTTAAAGTGGAATGTCTATTAAATCTGAATGAGATCTTGCATATGCATATGGGAACTGAATGTTATGTATATGGATTTTATGGATTTTATGCATGCATATTTTACACATGCATAAAATCACTGATAAAATTATGGTAATGCATATTGCAGATATGAGTCACAGAAAGATTCTGCCCATTGCATTCGCAGTGCACTAAAACACGATCACTTGTAGTCAAGGGTCATATATTTTATGTGGGTCATATATTTTATGTATTTAATTTGTCTTACTTTACCATTAAATATGGCACATTAATATTAATTATTTAAAAGCTATGCTAGTAAAGGATACAGAATCACTCCACAAAATAATTAGGAAAAGATAGGAAGAGTATGCATGTGACCTTCCCCTTGTTCATGAGCAAATGAAATAAGACAAGGAAGCGGCTGAGGAACAATAGCAACTAAGTTATTGAAATGATTTACTGAAGTCCTCAGTTCAGAAAAGACAAAGGAGAGCAAAGTCAAGGGGAAATCTAACATTCTACTAGAATAACCAAGATTTATAATGGAAAATTATGATTACATTTTTGCTACACAAGCTAACAGAATAGTCTTGGGAGTCTTATGCAGCAGAATGTGATATATTTACAAGCAGTAAAGAAATAAATTGCTATCAACTATCTTCAACATCACTAAAATGAGACGTTACTTTGATGCCTTGTCATGCTTAAGGTATTTTAGTTGTGAAGGTAAAATGTGGCAGGATTATGCTAATCAAACATAGCGAAGTCAAATGGAAATTACTATTAGGATATATATTCCTCACTCCGGTTGTATTTTCTTCAAAAAAAAAACAGTAATAAATTATCTGCCTTTTGAGAAATCAATTTTTATCAAATATTGTATATTAAATATTGTAAAATTAAAATAAAGTAGATATAAAATCATACGTTTTTGTTTGCTTTCCGTTTCTGCTTTTGCTATTTCTGTTGCCATTTCTGATTTTGATGTGCCGTGGAATGAGGTTACTTTTGGTCCAGATGGAAGATTAGGTAATGGCTACAGAGATTTAAAACAAGAATTAGGCAATTGCCAAATGTATTTTAATTGATGATATCTGAATCACCTCAGAAAAATAAATTGTAACTTATAAATCTTATAGAACAAAAAGTTAGTAAAACATTTCTCTTACTTTCAGTGCATTTAAATGCAATGAAATATATACTGCTTCTAAATGAAAATATTATCTTACTATTGGAAAGACTAATAATAGACTGCAAGTCAAAATATATTTTATTTAGATATAATCAATTTTCTGAGCCAGACTTCAGATTTCTGTGGATATCAGCTCATCTTCTCCAAATTTAGCACATTAATGTGTTTCATCTTTATTAGCATTCTATATTTTTTCATTAGTTGTTATTAATGTGTATTAAAGTTTCAATACTACTGGAATAACAATAGCTTCATCTAATGACAGAGGGCAACATTCAATATAAGAAATCATACAAAACAGACAAGGGAGGACAAATCTTTATATAACTGGAAGGAAATTACACATGGCAATAAAACAAAGCTCTACTACCTGCGAAAGACTTCTAAAGTCTGTTTTGCAAATGTTCTTACCACAGTTACTCCTGCCAAAATGTACACAAACATGTATGTATAAAGTGTTTATATATAATAAATCCCAATAACATACATGAAGACTTAACATATTTTTAAAAATAGATTACATCTAAGAAGAAATCTTGCTGCCTGAAGTGCCCAATTTTTAGTCAGACTAGGCAAGTGCTTTCATATTCCTCCTTTAGAATTTCAAAAATCTAGTCAAACTATGGAAGATTCCCACCCACCCCCTGCCATTTCTACTGCCATGCTCATGTACTATTTTACTGGTACGGACATGAACAGGCATTTGGAAGCTTTTGCTTCCTTTTAGTGACTTATCCATTCAATTTGTATGCTGCCTGACTCCCAATGTGTTCTTTGCTGCAGCTTGCCATACTCTTGAAACCATCTCTTTTTAATGAGGATAAAAGTTTTCAAATGATAGTTTATGCAGCTTGGTTTTTTTAATTGTATCTCATCTTTAACTCAGGGGGGAAAGTAGGTATCCATAGTGACCTCCCACTTTATCCCTTGGCAATTTGCAAGAGGGTTTGGGCTAAGAGTGACTGCGACAAAGTTAGTGAACTTCTCTGGCTGGACTAAAACAGGGCTGTCAAACTCCTGGCCCGCAGGCCGGATGCATCACATGCTGGCCATGCCCATGCCCAGTTTAGCAAAGGGGAAAAAAGTCCCGATATGTCATGTGACGCCGCATGACGCTGCAAGTTTGACACCCCTGGACTAGAACATAGGTTTTCCTACTCCTGGGCAAATAGAGCATACTGGCTCTCAAATTTTCCCAAATTATACATAAGAATAGAATGTTAAAGATCTGGAGAATACGGTAAACTGCTTAATGTAAAAGGCATCAATGTGATGCCTTTTATAGCCACTTACCTGTGAAACAGCAACTCTTAAGAAGAATAAACTTCTTCAAAAAATAAACAATCTTGTTTTTATAAGTGCACAAAGTACCAAGCTTTTTATCACATATACAATCGTTCCATTTTGAAATGTGTATCATTTAGGCCCATTACCTTATCTTGCTTTTTTTCTTCTGAATCATTACTAGACAATCTCGGCTTAAGTTTTACTGAGCCTTCTTTGAAAATATCTCCAAACCCAACTCCTCTGATTTTCTTTGGTTGTGCTATCTGTGGAGACTCGCTACCACTCCCTGGTGAGATTGCAGGAGACTGTGATCCATGAAAAACAGATTCTAAAAATGGATAAATTAGGTTAGCACTTATGTTTATGCTTAAGCATCCACACAGGACCCACTAAGTATGTGTTAGCATTGGCATTTTCAATGCAGGATCTATTACATTGTAAATTAACCATCTCACCAAACTCATTATGGGTCCCATTATGGTACCTAATTTATGTTATACTTTTACTATGGAGACTCTTTGTTATGTTCAAAATTTAGCTCAACCATATGACTTTATTTTTGTGTTGTATATAGTAGTCCTCAAGTTAAGATGGCAATAAGGACTGGAATTGTTTTGCTAAATGATGTGGTTGTAAAGCACATCAGGTGACAGCATCACTTAGTAGCAATCCTGGCAGAGCCCGTTTTCATTGTAACCCCAAGAAGCGCAGGTTGTTAAATGGGAAGCAGGTATGGAGGCCAAGGAGGCCTAGTGCAGGCCATGCAGAACCACAGGGAGGGAAGAGGGCGCAGTGTCGTGCAAGTGCTGGGAGGCCTGAAGTTTGAAACCAAAGCTTCCACAAGGCATGAGAATCAAAAATTATCTATACTGAGAAAATCAGGGGTGTTTTCACAAGGAAGCCCTTGATCTGTCTCAGATCTAACTGTTGAGGTTCCATTACATGATGTTTTTACAACTGTAACCTTTCTCCTTATTATTTGTGTAAAGAAATGAAACACTAGAATGGGGCGAACAGATAAAGATGACGGGAAGAGAAATTTTCACCATAACTTGTATTTTTCTGCTCTTTCACTGAACATGTCCTCAATCTGAGTATTAATAGTTTATACCAATTAGGACAAAATTAAAGATCTATTCAAATATTGTAAGGTTAAAGATGTGGAAGCATTAAAATATTTCTATATTTCTATAAGCGTATACATACATTTTTAACATTCTGAATTTTATAAGACACAAACATACTTATTTGGCAGCAACTGTAATATATCATACATATACATTTCATTAGGGCCATGCAATCAGAGCTACACCCAGAGCCCAAAGTGAATAAAGTTATAGCCCTTACTCCAATTTGATTCTCTTCTCCAAATGTGATTCTCGCTTCCCAAGGCTATGTGATATGGAGGAAATATTAATAACTAGAGTTAACCTATTCAGGAATGTGGCTTGGAGACAATCCAGGAATAGCCTAACCACAGATGAGTCTACCTATCCTTGACATATTTAATCAAATGTAGCAATACTTAATGACAATTACGCTATCATGACAGGGCTGTTGATCAAAACAAAGTTGGATCTCACTAGGACCATACAGTAACATGTTAAGTTCGCTTCCAAACAATGAGGAACCTCATATAAATTCGAATTCTTCAAATACTTACATATGTTTAGCTTTGAGCAAACTCTATCTCTAAATGGACTAATAAATGTGCTTGAGATTAAGCACCACATGCAATTAACTAAAACTATTCTTTAACTGCACTCCATATAAACGATACTATTACTAATTTAGAGTAATAGTAGTTTAGAATTGCCCAATTCCAGAATGACTCTGTGAAGTGTACTCTTAAAAAATAGAAAACAATTTTAAAAATTATATGCATCTGGACAAGCCATATTCTATAGCCAAGAAATATAACTAGCAGGAGCTCCACAAGCACCCTACTCCAAGGCCATGCTTTTAAAGACATCCAGAACATCATCCAAATGGGAACTATATGGATCGCTGGGGGAGTAGCATTTCAGAAGACAGGTGCAGCAACAAAGAAGTTAGGGGTCCTAATAGATGGAATTGACTAAGGAGATCAATTCAATCAGGCTGAGAAAACTATGTAAATATAACATTCAAATAACTTGCTCCTATGCCATGGAGATACAGGTGGTTGCTAGTCTCTTGGCTCTTTGAGCAAAAGATGTGAGTCCAAGACAACCCCAAATTGTTCACTAGTGCAAGTGTATTTAAGATTAAAGAAGGAAAGATTCCAGATCTGGGAAAATGAAAAATCCACAACTACTCAGTCTTGGCATGAGGCAGCCTGAATTTCTTCTTCCCCATCCAGACCTTCAAGCACAGGGACAGGACACTGAAGCTCACTTGGCTGGCTAGAAATGTACACCTATATATCTTTCACATATTGATGAAGGATGTGATTGGGGTAAATTATATGGGTGCACTGAAATATGATTTGCCTTTTCTTTTATTTATATAAAGGATTTCTATGGCTGTCCATCTTAAACAAATCTGGGCTGATCACAACAGCAATAAAATCCAATTACTATAAAACATAACCATAAAACCATTAAATGGTCAAACGAAAACGACAACCTTAATCATGCCCTTAGGATGCCCTGCAGCCAATTCCAATTACCCTTATTCTATTCTATGCACTCTATTCTATTTTATTCAGCACCTGGCTAAAAGCCCATATTTTGATAGTTTTCCAAAAATTCAAAAGGGTGGGGGCTGCCAAATCATTTGGGGGGGTGTCGGTCCATAAGGTCAAGGCAGCCATGGAGGGTACCTAACCTATCCAATCTGGAGATACAGGCAGATATTCTTAGAGAGAGAGAGATTGTCCTGCAAATGGTCAGATCCCATGCCCTTTAAAAGTGATATCCAGCATGCTGAACTGCACCCGGGAGGAAGCTAGAAATCAATGCAATTCATGCAACAGAGGTGCAATGTGGGCAAACCTAGCGACACCCAATACTGTGTGCACCTCCGCATTTAAATTTTTATGGGTTAATTTTAAAAACGGGGTTTTAAAAGATTTTTATGTGTAAACCGCCCCGAGTCCTTGGAA